>JAQIXG010000278.1:0-36884 GCA_034700105.1 Oconnorella tubifera
CTTCGACAGCTTTTTCGATTCTGCTAAAGCTGCCGCTGCGCCCGACTCTTCTGCCGACCTCTTCACGTATGAAGGCGTGTACGTCACGTATGAAGGCTAACGTGTACGGGCAGGTGGCATCCCAAAGAAGGCATCTCCCCTTCAACCATAGTATAAGAGTGGCACCATCTGGCCACTAGAAAAATAAGCTAACTAGAAAATAAGCTGAGTAAATAAATAAACAGAAAATAACTTAGATAAATAGGAAATAAGCTTAGTTATAGGCTATATTGTGCAATAAAACTTTATTGCGTCATAAAAAATATCAACCTTTAATGTCATTAAATAATTTTATCAAATACAAATTGAAATTATTGCAACATTTTGAATTCTTTTTTAGCTAACCAGCTTAAATTCTAACAGCTTATGACATAAAATTTTCACGATTACAAAATCTTACTTTACGATTTTCAGATCTTTGCAAAAAGCTTAGTTATATTTCCTAGATTTACTAGAGATATTTAAGGGGAGTGATGGCGATAATCACCCAAGTGTCTTAATTACTAACAACATGAACTCTTAATCGTCCTAATGTTACCACGATGGGTTCGTGCGTGTTAAATTAACTAATAGACCTAATGCATTAAATTTATATTAACCTACCGTGATGCCGTAATTGCGATGCGAGAGAATGAAGTATTTTGAGAACGTAACCGTGCGGCCAAATACTTTCAATATTTGCGTTTCGATAGTTTTTTTTATCAACCGTCAAGTGGAAATTTCTATCATTATAGCTATTGAGTTCTGTTATGTTGGTAATCTTGACACCGTACAATGATTCTGCAATCTTCTTTGCAGTGGTTGCTGATATTTGAGGTCTGACTGAATTACCAGGTTGCAAACAAATATTTCTTCGAGGTTCCAGCGTAGGTTTAGATGACATTTTAAAAGTTGCAAAACCACATAGGCATATAGATGGTAAGTTTAAATTCAAATTTGTAACATAGTAAGGATATATCCGATGATAATATTATAATTCTTGAGGTATTAGGCTATAGATGTGTCTATTGGTAAGATGCCTACAATTATCTTTTCCAAATCTGTAAATTTTCTAACAATATTAAGTTTAATCAATAACTTCTAATTGTTGTTTAAACTTATTTAAAGTCATGTAGGACCTTCAGCGAAACTCTAATAATTGTTTTACAATCACAAGTGCGGCCTACAATCGCGTTCCTCGTTCATTTAACGTTATGTGCCTTGAAAATGGAACGAAGGGCTTTGAATGTGAAACGATTAATTACGATAAATATTTCATAATCTATTGATTTTCAAAGTTCATTAACTTATCTATAATCTTGAGACAGATATAACAAATAATAATGTATTCTAAAACAGTTGTCGACCTAAAGTACATATGATCAATACTATCTATCCAAATTGAAGTAGTTTTGTTTACGCTCAATTTCTGTTATCTACTGCATATTGATTACACTGAGTAGTTGAAGGCAAAGTCTAACTGTGATTAATTGATAACAACAGGTAACTATAGTTAATAACTTAATTAAGACAAATACGTTTATTTGCACAAGTTTATTGAACCACGATTAGTGATGATTTTAATTACAAGATCAAAATGACGATAATGTTAATTGTGGGATTAAAGTTGCTAACAGGACAATCTAAAGTAATCTCATATTAAAGATTTCTTAATATCTTTAAAAATAAACTATTTAAACTAATTATAATTATCTAAAGTAATTTTTCAAATGCTGCAAGATAAAGTAAATAGTATTGAAATCTCGGTTAAGCACACTAATGATTAATGAGAAAACCTAATGATTAATAAGAAAGCCAAAAATGTTCATATAAATTCTGGCAGTGGTTAACCTGCAATTTATGCTGGGGATGCAAGAAACTTCTCTACGCCAACCTCCTGTTAATTTCCGATTTTTCACTATTAGCAAGTTTTAATTTTATTTTATTGACCAACCCTTCACCTACACCTACCATTTAGCCATACCGCTTTCTCGTAGGGTATTGGACTGCCGAGTGATATGAAAAGCGGATACTTGGAAGATAGTAAATCATCTTTTTATCTATGAAAATATAAAATTTAAGTAATTCTATTAATACAAAGTAAAACTTTACATTGTTACAAATTCAATGAAACTTATTTGAATTACAATTGAATAATTATAATATTATATTGTTTTACTACATTCAAATGTTTCAACAAAGTGTATTGGAAAATTATTACCTAAATATTTTAACAATAAAAGTCGATAAGAAAACAGAAAAAATATGCAAATAAAACTCATTAAATATCCAAATATTTGTGTAAATACTCTCAAGAAAACTATAATTCTTATTATGAGCTCTGCATCATAAATTAATCTATTGCAAATTAGACATCACTTTATTCCAACGATCATACAGTTCAGTACTTGACGTATTCCAAAACCGTTTTAACTGATTCCATCCATTTTTGGATGTTTGTAAAAGATAAGCATTATCTGGGTTATCTTTAAAAGTGCTTGCTCCCAATGTCAATGATTGAGCATAACGCGCCGCAATGCAAACTTTGAGACACTCAAACTCTGTCTCGTTTAATGTTCTTTCCTTGAAGTAACCAGAGAGGACATAACCGCCAACCTCTAACAAATCTATTTCTTTGGAATCCAGCATCACATACATGATGGCTACTGCAATGTCGTAGACGTAGCATGAATTTAAGAGATCACCAAAATCAATCACAGCGTAGACTTCATAGTTCGATTTGTTTGAGTTTGTGTCGGAAGAATCTACTTGACGCACGATGATATTTTGCTCATTATAGTCTCCGTGGATTGTACCTATAATAAAATAAACAAAAAATATTAAACTTCAGGCTTATACTATTTCAATTTGTTTGCACCGACAGTCATGGGCTATAAATAAACAATAGCTATAGCCTCAATTAGTTATATAGCTGCATTAATAACCTCGCTTTAGTTTCTCTCGCTGTGTTAGGACTTCGTCAGCAAATGCTCTCATTATATCTTGCACTAAAACAAAATTGTCTGCATCTTTCACAGCAGAGATGAACTCTACCAAACGAGGCACTAGATCAAGGTTCCAGATTGTATGATGATTGTCCAATCCCTGGTGTTGAAATTTCTACTTAGGAGAAAAATGAATATAAATATATTGCTTATAATTTACCTTTTCAAATGAGTGAACTATAATTCTTATCACTATAGTAATACTATGCAGTTAGTTATATTTGCAGAGGCTTTGAATTATGCACTAGTGCATTTAGACTTTGATATTATAAAACGAAAAAGACATATTAAGTTATACCACACAATAATTCAAATAATCAATTCGCAAATAAATTTTCTAAAGAGTACGTACGCTATTGAATCAATAAAGATCTACTATTGTAATATTATACTTTAAAACAAATAAGTTATCTGTAATTTGTTTATACAATTCTAGTTGAATAATTATGCTTTAGAAATCCAACAGAATTTCAGAGAGAGTAATTTTAAATGGTAAGTCCATAACCCACAATTTAATCAGCCACTGCAATAAGCGTAATATGCTTTTTATTTTAGAATAACCTGAAGTGCATTTTGAATTTTTCCGAGATTCTGCCCAACATTTTGAAGCAGAGATGGAGTGTACGAAACTTGATTGAGAATCACTCCTGGTATATAAGTGAGTAAGCGCACAATGTGTAATCCAGAAGATTTACTGTCTCCTAAAATTTAGAATCCAAATTATAAGAGAACAATAGAGAAACTTGGACCTAATGATGCTGTTACATATTTTTTCCTTCGAAGCGGGAATGACGAGAATGAGCAAAGCCTAAATAGGAATTTTTATTTGGAAAGAGTTGGATAACTTTTTTAATGGGATTACTATAATACAGTGTACACAGTCTTATTTAACAGATGAATACATATCAATGATATCATTGCTTATATAGGGTTATATTTCAATTGTGCTGCACAAATTAATTTCAAAATTAAAATAACATGAATCTAACAGTTTACAAAACTACTAAAATCTTTACGATAGTCTCATATAGGCCTAATATAAAATATTTTGTTATGACTGTTCTGGTTAATGCCAACCGTTTATAAAATGTTGATTTGCTGCATCTGTTGCGCCGTAAACTTCATCGTAGTAAATGAATTCCAAACTTTTATCTTGACCATGAACATTCAACACGGGTTGAGGACACACTATGCCATTAACATGCAATGTTCGCATAGCTTCATTCTCTGCCTCTGCAATCAGTATTTCACAGAGATCAAATAAAATTAAACCTAAATCTTAATGGATGACATCGAAAGTTCGAAACAATGAAAGTAGTTTACAGAATAAATGATGATACATGATACATCTCATTTAAACAATTTTATCCTACTCTGTTGTTGATAGCCTACTCTTATAAACAAATATGCAAAAAAACTCTGTATAGTGGAAACTGAAGACTATGTACACTGCATATCTCTTCCACTTTTTACTAGACAACAGGAACCCGGCCGCAAATGTCCTATTGTAGTGATGGTAGGCTCTTGCATGTTACATTAACTATTATTATTAGGGCCATTTATACGTCAACTCAAGGATTACATAACTTTAATTTAAATTTATATGCTTATAAGTGCATTTAATTTATATGAACTTACCGTGATGCTGTATTTGCGATGCGAGAGAATGAAGTATTTTGAGAACGTAACCGTGCGGCCAAATACTTTCAATATTTGCGTTTCGATAATTTTTTTCATCAACCGTCAAGCGAAAATTTCTATCATCGTAGCTATTAAGTTCTGTTATGTTGGTAATCTTGACACCGTACAATGATTCTGCAATCTTCTTTGCAGTGGTTGCTGATATTTGAGGTCTTATTGATAGACCAGGTTGCAGACAAATAATATTCTCGCTTGAATCTAATATAGGTTTAGATGACATTTTTAAAATTTACAAAATCACATATCAATGTAAGTTTAAATTCAAATTTGCAGCAGAGTAATATCTCCGATGATAATATATTATATAGTAATGCTTTAGGCCTAGATTTAATGTACTGGTATCTAACTAAGATGACTCAAGCTTTTCCAAATCTGTAAATTTTATATCAATATTAAGTTATATTAATAACTTCTAATTGTTGTTAAAACTTTATAATACATATGCAACGAAAATCTAATCGTGCCTAATTATTTTACAATAACAAGTACGGATATATAACAAATAATAAAGTACATTATAAGAGTTGCCCAAAGTATATATTTAATCAATATTGTCTATCAAATTTGAAGTAGTTTTATGTACAATCAATTTGTGTTATCAACATTGATTACATTAAGTAGTTGAAATCAAAGTCTAACGTTGATAAATTGATAACAGCAGTAATTATACTTATTATTAAGTTATTTAATTAATTTAGACAGATAGGCCTTAGATAATTTTATTGATTTCTTTATATATCTTCAGAATAAGCTTATTATTATAAAAGATAACTTGTTAAATGCAGCCGAGAATAAGAAATTAATATTGAAATATTTGTTTCAACACACCAACAATTAAAAACGTTCATATAAATAAGAATACAGAAAATTAAGATTGCGTGGTGCCGGGGTCTCATGCTCAAACAAAAAAATAATCCGAATGGACAGAGGGTCTTGCCTTTGAAGTCCAGGTGTGAAAGTCGTGCATAAACCCCCCCCCCACGCCCTTGTGATTTTTTCGTTGGATACATGTATTTAGAGAAGAAATATATGCAATTGGAGACCGACAGTGAATTTTAACCCAAAAAAGATCACAACAAAGTTTGCTTTAAATTCCCATTCCCCCCCCCCACCCTGCCCCTAGTCAATTCATGGTTTCGCTACCGTTTCAAGTGTTAACTAATGTATACCTGGACTTTTATTCAGTTTTATTTTTGTATCAGCAAAAAACAAGGTGTAAATCACTGAAAGTTAGATCACTGTATTTTGTTTGAATTTTTGGCGAACTTTGACTCTTTCGTGAACATTAATCAAGTTTAGTAAAATTTGATTCCAAAATTCCGACTGTTATAAAATATTACTAACATAAGAAAGCCAATTGTTTTGGTATACTCTCTACATATCAGTTTTTGTGAAAATAAAAACATTTTAAATGAAATTTCAGGATAGAAATTTATGTACGCCTAAAAGTATTCCATTTAGGAATGCCTAACAGTAATAAAAATACAACAGAGTTTTATAGACTAATTGTATATGTGCCTTGTATATGTAATTATATATGTAAATGTATATGTAATTGTATATGTGCCTTGTATTATTATATGAAATTTAGATATTTTAATATTATAGGACATTATAATCTCAGAGTTCAACTTTGCATGGTAAATTAAAGTAGTGTATTGGCGGATTAGACAATTCTTAAACTCCAACAAATATTATTAAATAATTATAAGTTAAAACAAGTAAAGTATTAAGTTGCGTTATGATGTGGATTAAGTCGCTATAATGTCAAATAGTTACTGCTAACATTTCGAACACGTTATACTATGGCACAATTTTTATTGTTATGTCCTAGCAATGTTAATAAAGACTTGAATCACAAGGTCAAGGACTTGAGTCACAAGGTCAAGGACTTAAGAATTAGTCCTTAAGGATGGGTGAAGGCCAAGGACAAACATCAGTGAAAACAAAAAGTATAGAAATAAAAGTACAACTAAATAAAATAAACAGAACGAATAACATATTCAAATAGAAATGACAATTATTATTAAATGTTTCAACTTTATATACAAGACACTTTTTAGTATGATAGAAAATTCACTGATCAGCACAGATGCTTCCAGATATAAATATTAACAATAATAATTATTCAAGTCAGTGTATTTATACATTCTACATAAGCTGTATCTAGTTGCAATACATAAAAATAACAGAAATAATAGTAAATGAAATACGCGATGCTAATAATAAGCAAAATTTCCTAAACGCGCTTTGTTCGCAAGCAGTAAAAACTATAAGCTACAATGTTAATGAAAAACAACACCTTAATATTTAATCGATTTTTAGTATTTATGAAAATATTTAGCATTTTTTCATTGTTTAGAGTTAACTTTCAATCAATATATATGTCAAGCATATATAGTAGCAATCTGTATTTAAAGTTTCAATCAAATAATTTCTCGTTTATAATCCGTATACAATATTCAACAAAGTAATTTGGTTATTTTACTTAAAATTCACCTAATTCTTAAAAAGTATTTCTAGTAGGCCTTTCAATTATAATACAATAATCAAAATTAAATAGCAATACAGTAATTTTTTCAGAAATTCTAGAAGTTACATTTTGACAGCTAATACACAACAGTTGTATAAATAAATTTAACATTATTGAACAATAATTATTTGCCATATATAACGATGAGTGATGATAGCTTTCTTGAATTACAGCACCAGATTAAAATGCAACAGCCAAAGCGAACATGAAGTAGATTTATACAAAATACCATCACAAAATATAAGAATAAAATTACTTTAGTTCATTCTCGCAATAGCTATTGTTTTGCCTCTCTTGAATAATAATTATGATTATTTAGTAATGGATTATTTCAAACTGCTATTTACGTTTTATGTGTATATATTTAATTGTTCTCTATGTTCAAATATTGTCAGGTCAATTAGTTATTGATTGATTGATGATTCAAAAATGATGTCACAAAAACTATTCACAGGCTTTTGATGTTTGACAATAAGTCTACTAACATTTGGACAGGGTTAGATTTATGGTTAGATTTATTATTGAGATTATGGGTAGGCATAGGGTTAGAGTAGGCCAAATGTCAGTAGACAAATATTGGCAGATATAGTGTCGTAGTCAGCTGACAAGTTGTAACGGTAATTTAGTAATATAGTCAACATTTGAGTATATTACTAAATAACTTTCGATATAATGTATAATCACACAGCACACACAGATAATCAATGATAACATCAAACAGCGACCAGCATTTAGTGAAAGTTTACAAATTTACAATTAAAAATTTAAAGCAAAAATGTTGATAATCGATCAAGAATAAATCCAAGATTATAATTTGATAAATAATAAATATCAATGCGATTAAATGAATGAAATTAGATAAATTGTAAAACATGGATTAAAAGAGGCTAGAAGTAGAATAATGTTTTCGTAAAATAAAGACTTTTGTACATTGTGTTGAATACAAAAACGCATAAATCGATTATTGGTGTCTTCACAGAACAGAACAATAAATCTAAATAAATTATAATTGAGTAACTGTCTATTTACTGCTCAATCAGAAAGATATCCTTTTAAACTTGCAACACACGTGAAACTAATACAAAAAATCTTTATTGATTATTTAATGTCACATCAGCACTAAAAGAGAAATTACTAATATATTCAACAAATGAGTGAAAACTTTTAAAAATAGTGCAGTAATAATTTCCATTTGCTCAAGATGGAGAAAATACATACACAGTTTGAGTTAACTTTAATTCTCAAGAGAAAATGAATCGATAATATAAATGTACTAAAAATGCTTCATTAATGATTTCTAAATAAATGATCAGAAACTTCTGAATAAATGTAGACTAAATACATTATAAATATTTTCATTTTCTGAAAAAGAACAGAACAAAATAAATATGTTATTCTCACTTTGTGATCAATGTTAGAATCAAATAAATAATTATATCGCCTGCCACCTATATAGGCTACATCAGATGTAAACTAATTTCAGATTTCTAATATTTTAGTAAATACAACATATACAGAATTTTCGATATAAAACTAAATCTAAGAATATATCATACAAGCTAACTTTATGAACTAAGCAAAATATCCAGCCACTGCATTTATTAAACACAAAATAAATGAAAAAACAAAATCTGAAATTATAAACTCAAGAAACTTTCATCATAACTGAAATTTTAACGCAAATCGAATATTATTTCAAATCATATAAAGGTCAATATCTTAGATAAAACGAAATAATTGCAATAATTCATCAGAATGAAATGGTATAAACAAATTGTCAACTCATATATATATAGATGCTGGATTATTAAATGTAAAAATCACGATCTATTGCCGACATTCGTATGTCGTTCTACGCTTAGTTCAGTTCTTTCTTTAGATTTTAATAACTGAGCGGATTTATCAGACTCTGACTCTACAGTGGAAAGTGACTCGGCAGATAAATACTTCAAGTCCTAAAAATTACGAAAAACAATTATCATATGTTTTGAACAAGATATAGACACATGAACGTTTGTTGAATCTTGTGACAAAGCGATTAAAGCACTAGATCTTGTTTATTGCTTAATGTCACATCAGCATAAAAAGGCTATTAAGTGACATGATGTCAACTGGCTGAGCACAAAAAGGACGAAAAAAGTGATGAAAACACTGTGCATTGAATAATTTTCATTTATGTATGACAGTACAAGAACATATCAAGTTTCAACAAATTTGTTTAACCCCTGGAATCCGAAACAAAAGGATCCGGATTTGAATCCTAATCCTTTACTGATTAACTTCGCTCAGAATCTATATATCTCGGCTTTAAATCCAGTGCGATTGCAATATTTTACTTCCTAACTGAACTATTTACAAGATATCATAATGAGAACATTACCTCTTTCATTTTCATAAAAAAAGTAATATATAACTTACAAATGAAAATATATGATAGGGATAATCTAATGCTAATGAATCTTTACGCAAACTAAATAACATTTTTATAGATTTTTAATCTATATATTATAACTAATATCTCTACAATCAAGAAAGACAGACAAAACTAACAATATTCACTCAACTTGTTGCAAAAACTAAGTGTCAACCTGAACTTCTTTACTCCAAATCAACATCTGTAACTACTCCATAAATAAATAAATTATAAATAAATAACAGTAAAGATAGAAAATACCGAGTCATCTAGAAATTGCTCAACGACTGAACTTGACATCACTTCAGACCAACTAACGCCGGAATTTTTCCATAATTTCTGAACTTCATCTCTCCCCTAAATATCATTTAAAATATCAGCTACAGAATCTACCTAGAACTTATAATATCAACAGAATATTTCTCACAAAAAATAGCAAACAACAAAATCAGAAAAAATTATAAATCATTTGTTAATTGTGCAAAAAACTGAATGAATTAAATGTTGATACCCAGTAGAAGCTGTAGTTCAAATCAAATATAAATAAAGTTGAGGATGTAAGAAAATATCAGTAACATCAAAGTTTTAAATGGTACAGGATTGCTTAAAGCGCTGAAAGTATTTTAGTTACATCAAACTTAACTAATGCAATAAAATCAAGATGCATAGGCCTAATATAGAATTTAAATCAGAAATGATATTAATACAGCAAAAACAGTTGCTATCGTAATGATATTCCGGATCAAAAACATATTTATCAATCTACAATCTCAACAATTAGTCATAACTTTATTTTAAAACGCATCACAGAAATGAAATAATTTTCATCTTTAAAACATAACAACCATGAATATTTTCTTCGTCTTAAACAGAATTTTATAATATTCATATTTATTTTATAATAATGTAATAAAATTGCTTATCAAATAAACCAAATGTCATTTGATACATTTGATCAACATGTATAAAATCTATCAGAAATTAAACTATAAATAAATGAAATAAATGTAAAAAATTCCAAAAAAATTGTTTTGTAAAATGAAACGTACCACTTTAATCTCACACTGACGTAAAATACGAGAAAGTAATAATTCCGTTTGTTTAGTATCATCACTCGCATCACACGCAGTGATCAGTGATCGGAGTGATATCGCATTGCTGATCACTGCGCTGCTGAGAACGACACCGATATAATCCCACGCTTTAGGAACGTCGACGAGTAGATCAGAAACAACAGACAAAATCTCAGAAACGCTGTTACATAAATTCTGTTATTATAGAAATCTCAAAATATTATCCCTTTAAAAATTTATATATTGTCTCTATATTAAAATTCCAATATTTTAACTAAATTCATAGAAAATGAAACAATGAGCATTAACATTAACCAGCATTATTAACCAATAAAGCAAGTTATTGTTAAACTATTTAACTTTAATAATCCGTTTAATACAATCTAAATACATCAAATTATTGCAAAATGTAACTAGTATCTATTTAAACCAGAAAAGTATCTCTCATGTAAAAATAATCCTACTAAAGATCATAATTTATTAATATTGACTCATAACAATGACTCGTTCATAACAATGACTCGTTTATGGACCCATAATAAGCAAACTATTTCAGAATATCACACTATACTACAATTTAATGAATAAACCTTGAAAAATAACAAAGAAAAGTTCAATAGTTTAAAAAAATTACAAAATAAACCGCACAATAAACGCACCCTTTAGTAAACTGCTCAGCATATAACAGATCTCTCTGCAGTAAAGCAGACAATAAATCTCCCGTCAATATCATATCCTTGCTTGTTCTCTCTATCACAAAGTTGATCATAAAACTAACGGCTGATGGAAGCATTGCTGCAGACAGTTTCAACTCCTCAAAACACAACACAGCCTCCTGCAATGCATAAACATATTCCCTTCTTTTATACTTAATTATAAACTAGCATAAAATATAATCGTAAATATCTGATATAAAATATAATTTTATATCAAATATTTCATATAAAAATAAATGAAATGCACAATCATCAATACTTAATTTATAAAATAAATGTACAATCATCTACAACAATTTCAAAAATACTCGTGGTACTGTATTGACCAAGAGTTTATCAGATAAGAGCATTATGCTATGTAAGTTTGCTATTGATGCAGTTGCCGTAGGAGGCTTTTTGGATCAAGCACACTAGTCACTTCTGTGAAACAGTACAATGTCTAAATGTCATATTCAATTAGATACAACAGTACAAAATGTCTTTGTTTCACTTATCAGCATTTATGTAAAAGATTCAATATGTATATCTAATATAGATATTAATTATACATCAATTCACAACTATTATATATCAATTAGTATAAGAGTACTATTATTGTTATAATTATTACATATTATGCATATTATACACACAATAACCTTGATGTTATTATCATTGAGATATTCCTTGAGTAACGACGAAAGTTTACTCTCAGCCTCTGATGACATCGGCAAAGTAGCGACACTTGACATCGAGGTGGGGGGTGGTGTCATATCTCGACTCAAACTAGAGTCCCTACTGGGGTCACGAGACCCCACCAGCGAACCTGGAAGGGAGGTAAAGTGTGAGGCAGAAGGTATGGCACTACGGAGAGGTTCCACGGACGGTTGGGGGGGTGTACTTGCACCCCCTCTAAAACCCTCATCTCTACTCCTACTAGAGTCACGACTACCCTCTCTAGAGCTGCCGGTGGGGGTCATTAATCTGGGACTGACTCTGCCATAACTGAATATTGCAGCAAAATATATAACTTTTAAAGATAGATCGTGATTTTAAGTTGTTACAGTTTAAATAAGCATAAATATAATTAAATAAAGTATTACTGATACATGTATATAAAATATAACATCAAAACAATGACCAGAGAGACAGGAAAACAAAAAAAACAGAAAGAGAAATAAAAAATCGCGTATGCTCACCCTACAGATGAAGATCTCTGTTCATCTTGTAAACGAGAAGACAAGACTTTGTCTCTTGACACGGCAGAATGTCTGCCTTGACTGCCACCTGCATCCTTCATACCCAGAGCAGCAAACCTGGCGAACAAAACAAAACATTAAAGGAACTGAGGAACTGAAACACTAAAGAAAAAATATACAGTTTACGTACCTATATATCCATTAATAGCATTCATTCAAAAACCAAATTTAAAAAAAAAATTAAACAATAAATCAAAATAACTATCAATTGAGATCTATTACATTACAAATCTACTGCAAATCTATAGTATAAGTCTTAAACTAACAAGAGAAGGTAAAGTGATAGAGTGGTTAAGTGGTAGAGTGTCAAACTCTGGAACTACAGGTCTCAGGTTCATTAAATCAATTTTAATCACTTAAATTCACCATAAAAGCACAAATTCAAATAAATTTCTGTAAATAAATGCAGTCACTCTATGAATAGATGAGTAAATGACGCTACAATTAAATGATCCTGGTACTGACCTATTAGAAGGCACATTGTCGGACTCCTGAGACTTACTGTTGCCCCCCCCTCTACTCCCCATGGCCCAATTGGCCCCAGATTTCATAGTCTTAGGCGGACCAAAAAAATTCTCATCCATCGACTGACGACTCAAATTTAAAATCTTCACCGCATCTATTTTATCATTCTGCTTTGACCCCCTTGCCACAGCCGTCCAGCCATCATCACTAGTCTGGGGGCCAGCCCTCCCCGGAGCCTCACGGGGCCCCTTACCCCCCGACTGAGGGGCCATCGATATATTCGGAAGATTTTTTATCATGAGTTCTTTTTCGAATTTTTCACTTTCTGCTTCCATATGGATTTGATCAATTGTTTTTGGGTTATTGTCGATGCGACGTGGAACCCATTTGTTCTGATGGAAAAATAAAGAAAAGATCTTCTTTAGAACAATTACTAGAAACTCAGCATAGTGTTACCAACCAATCTTTATATATGGTTAGAGCGTTGGATTTCATTGGTTCAGGTCAGAATCCCGGAAGCTCACTATTTCTCTAACTAGCTGCACCCTTTAATAAGGTGCATAAATTGACAGAGCTATGTCTTCGATATCGTTCATATAATACGGTAATCCAGACATTAAACGTAACCTTAACCTTACAATTATTTCTAATATCACTCAGAATTTATAAAAAACAGTTAAACTTGCAGTGTAATACTTAAAATATTTATATTAATGCTAGCAAATAAGAGCTATTAACCCCACTTCATGAAATCAATTAGAAATACACTTTTATAACTAAATATTTATTAGTAATCTTTTAGACCATGTGAATATATTATTAAGAAAGTAAGATCTAGTAATGTAAATGGCCTAACCTGTCTGAGTTCTATAACATCACGCAACATAAAGCGAATGCGTGAAGATAGTTTCTCCTTATCATTGGCCAGTTTCTTTAGCTGATCAAAGTAAGCATCCATTGGAATCTAGTAAAGAGCAAAACGTAGTTCATTTAACCTTAATCATTTCAATTCAGCATAAGCACAAATTCATATAGATTTATATCAAATGTATAAGTCTGCGACATCGTCCCTCGACGATTAAATAGACGTTAAACTTTTATTGATTTATTGATTGAAATGCAATAAATATATTTCAGTCCATGAATAGATGTTGTAATATATTGATTTGTAAAATTGAAGTATAGAGAGCAAGTAATAAGACCATATAAATTTAACAATGTCATTTAATAATTTTAAATCAATAACGTCTGTTAAATTTTTACAGATTTTTATTCCTGAAGGGGTCTCTGGAGTTTTAATAAAATTTACCCTAGTCTTATTATCTCCGAGTTCAAGATCTTTGCCGATATTAGTAAGAAGTCGTCCCAAACATTCTAAACTGTCTTCATCTCTGTTCTTTAGTAGTTTGACAATGCAGTCATTCATGATATTTGTAGTCAGCATTTTCAACTTAAACAACTCTGCAATGAATCTGTTGCAAAATAAAACCATGTTTAGTCGGTAAAATATTCTTCTATAAATTTAAAAAGAGATAAATTTAATAATAGTTATTTATTGACCATTATTTATTTAGTTGATATTCTATACAAGAATTAAACAGCCAATAAATAATTTTTAATTAAGTCTACAATAAACCTATAATATTGAATAATCTCAACAATTAGTAAAAGTCACTAAAGCCAGTTGACCAAGTGATAGAGTGCCAAACTAATAGGTTCCAGGTTCGAGTCCGCTGTAGCGATAATTTTATATACTTGCTGCACCCTTTAATAACACGTTTACATTGTTGTCTAAGGCTCAGACATCTTTCTCAAAACGAAATTCCAAAATTCAACATTTCTAAATTTTTTGCAATCTACAAATCTTCGAAACAATACAACTCATATCTCAGTTATAGTCAGATATTCATAGTCAAATATTGAGTGCTTCGTAATAAAATTCAAAAATTCGAATGATATATTTACCATTAAGACAACTGACATAGTTAGATTTGAAAAACTGCACAAACCTGACGTTTCCTAGAGAACGTCGTCTTGAACTCAACGATGCAAGCTGCTGCGCTTCTATTAAACTCTTCTTTTTCTCCTCCTATAAAATACGCAATAAATAAAATCAAATAAAAGCATTTAAATTAATAAAACGTAGACAAATCAATCCATACTAAAAGTATCAGGATGTCGCGTGTATTTTATTTATGCTTAACAGAGAGAGACCTCAGCAAAAAATGTATACATTTAGACTTTAGAAGACATCTTAACATAGGAGAAGACTCCATAACATTCTGATAACTTCTTAACAGAGAAATTAATTTTATCAAGCAACGTAATATGTATCAAAATATAGGAAGGGGGAGTTAGTCAAGGGGGAGTGTTAGATATATATATGTCACATCAATACATCAATTGAAGCCAATGAACAAAGCGGTTACATGGCCAGATTCATAATTAAAAGGTTCATGGTTTGAATCCTAATAAATGTTGAAACAGTATATAAACCTACCTTTAGAACAATAATGTATTTTTAATGGAATAAGAAAATTTACATAAATAATTTGATATTATAAAACAGATAAAACGTATTTGAAAATACATTTTAAATCTAACTACCGAAGTCGTTTCATCTATTTCTTTTTGTCGTCTTTCATTATCTAACTCATCTTGTATATCTTTTTCAAACTCTTTCTGACAGCGATTTAGGAGAAGTTTTCTAAAACTGGTCGTCTGCCCTGGAGTACCTGGAGCCCCGTCTGCTGTCAACGGAACTTGCAACTAAAAGAGACAATCAAATAATGCAAAAACATTTCATTTAGATTGTGATTTGTACGCGTTGGAATAAATATAACAGCTAGCAAAATACGAAACAGAGTGAAACAGACAAAGCGGATGATTATTAGGATTCTATGACAACTTGTCTACAGACTTTTGGCCTATGACAGTATGTCTACCAACATTTGTTCTACCAACATTTGGTGTACACTAACTATAACCCTTACAATAATAGTAACATTAGCCATAACCTAACCTTAAGCCTAACCGTAACACTAACTCTACACTAATGTTGTAGTAGATGAAATGTCATTTCAGACATTGCGTGTACTGCAACATTAGAGTTAAGTTACGGTTAGGGTTAGGATTAGGGTTAAGACAAAATATTGGTAGACAGACGTGGTGCCGTAGACCCAAAAGTCTGTTGTCGTGACACTAATTATTAAATTATTATATAATTTAATTTTTTTTCAAAATTAACCAGAAAAATTGTTATAAGTAGATCAACTTTATTCGAGATGATTATATAATAGTGATAAAGATTAATTTAAAGTAAAATAAATATATCAATGACACCAACCTTTATCATTCTCTGAGCTAACTGAGCGTATGCAGGACAGAAGCTTGGCTCACTTATTGCCTGTAACAATTCAAACAAAAATAACAAACAAAAATAAAATTAAGATTTTAATCTATCTTTTCCGTTTCCGATATACTTGATCGTTCAAGTATATCTGGCGGGGAGGGGGGTGGGGGCCATGCATGAGCTATCCTTACTGTTCATTGCAATCATATAATAAAATTGAACTAAATAGAAGTATTTGAGGATTAAATTCAACAACGGTCGTGAGAAGGGGTCGTGTGGGGAGGGGTGGGATGTGGTCGTGGTTTTGGGTGAGGAATGGAAGGTAGGGGAAGTTGAATCTACGAAATATAAAGATTTTATAAAGCTTCAATTTCTGTTTGCTATCCACTGTAAAATGAACATGGCCACTAATCAATCTGATTATACAAATGGCATTTTAATTCAAGTAAAATATAAAAATTCAAATCAAAAATCACCTTTTCAAAGAGAATATCAATGACACCGCTCAGTCGTTCTTCTGAATTTATTTCTAAAGCCAGAACTTTTTCAATCAGTACATCCTGCTTCTGTGGAGTGATCTTATTCAATATACTACGAACAGTTTTAAATATCGCCTAGAAAAACATTTACAATACAACGTTAATATATATATGACACAATTTTAAGCATTTCAAATTTACATGATAAAATCTGGTAATCAAATTTTATACTAAGTACAGATATATCATAATATTTTTTGAACTAACCAAAAATGTACATTTCAGAAAAATCCGTATAAGTAAAAGTTCCTTAAAGAAATATTCAAAATTTATGAAGAATATCTGCGACGGATTAAACGGATTCATTTATCATATTAATCATGCAAATCAATGCTTGTATGATCAATATTTATCAATATTTCATTTTTATAGAATAAGACAGATCAAACCCATTTTATGTTTTAAATCATTACTACAAATTTTAGTTATAAAATACTTTAAATTACTAAATACTTCTAAATTACTAAATTTCAAAAAATAACAGATTGCATAAATACTATTAAATAACATAATACCGTAAAATTATCATATCTTCATTACTTCATTAACTATCACTGAAACAACTAATAAAAATCACTTGTCTTACTATATTAATACCTTCTAATTTAAATGCCCTCCTAATTAAAAACTTCAATTCCAAAAAAATGTATATACCCTTATCAAAATGCTACATTTACTACAATATTTCAAGATAACTTCAACCAGAAAAGCACTTTTTTAAAGTAAATAATGAATAAACCACCTTAGTTTTTACATCATCGGTGTCTGACGCCTCCTCTTGTTTACTCAAAGCTGCCGGCTTCCAGGCATTATCTGTCTTCTTCAACTCAACGTCTCTATTTATCGATATCGTTATCTGCCTCTGAGACGAATCGTACCTAGGCCCCACGCTGCGACCAGCCCCCTGAGAGCCCCCTGGTCCGCTCCCAGGCATGGAGTAGCCCCCGCTGCTCCCCAGACTGGAGCCCCGACCTATTGACCCCGCACGCATAATTGGAGACATTTTAGCGTAGTTTGGAGTGAAGTCCATGAAGTTTGGATAAGAGGCGGATTGTGGCATGGGCTGATAGAACAAGTGCTCGGGTATTGAAGATGCTAATGGCTGAATTATACAACAAAAACATAGGTTAAGTTAAAGTCATGGATTAAATTACTAATATGAAAGATGTCTCAGACGTAGCTGTCAATTTAAGCATCTTACTAAAGGGTGCAGCAAGATAGAGAAATACAGAGTTATCCGGGATTCAAACCTGGAGCTACCGCGTCCAGTGCTCTAACCACTTCTTTGACGAGCTTTGACTTAATAGTTAGTGTTCTATTACTATTACAGTAAAGTCTCAAGTAGCGTTTCATGTTGTTGCTTAACGTCACGTCAGCGCAAAAGATTATTAATAATCCCAAAGAAAAATATATACTAGCAGTTTCTAACACCAAATCTAAAAACTTCTTATCAATTTTCACAACAAAAAACTAGTAACCGTAGAGATACACAGAGAATCAGCACTACAAGTAGACAAACAGAGAGAGATACTGGTACAGAAACTCACAGAGTTAAGAATAACATCAGGCACATCTGGTAGTCCTGAAGGTCTAACAATGCATTCAGATTTAGTTTTCATTTCCAACAAGAAATCTCTATCATACTTCTTTCTATTTGATTGATTCAATTGACCTGAAACAAACAATTATATCATTTACATTGCACTCATTGAAAGTTAACAGTTGAAATGCACACAAATAATGCTACATTTATATAGAATAAAAAATAAATGTGCACAGTACAAAACAGAGTACTGAACAAAGATCTATCTATCTATCTCTATCTATCTATCTATCTATCTTACATATCTATCTATCTTACATATCTATCTATTCTTCCTATCTATCCAAAAAAGTTAATATATCCCCCACACAACTCTATAACATTTAAGCCAGCAAGGATAAATCCAACTAAGCCAATGTAAGCCAGCAAGGATAAATCCAACTGAGCCAATGTAAGCCAGCAAGGATAAATCCAACTAAGCCAATGTAAGCCAGCAATTTTAGATAGATACTGTTTGATAGAACTTGTTGTTCCTTCAAACTTTAAACTGGTACTTCACTCACTGATGCCAGTCAAAAAAATATCAATTATTTAAAAATCAATAAGAAAACATTTGGTTTCAACTTAACTAAAACTTTACTAACTCGTATCAATATCTTTCAGATCACTCAAAACGCTGTCACTTCCTTCCGTCACTTCCATCATTTCAGTGTCGCATGAAATACTCGTCACTTTATCCAAAACATCCGCAACTGACACTGAGCTATCATCCGACACCGTATCATCAACTTTTCTTTCAGTCGACGTCACCGAAATATTAGAAGCGCTTGAATCTAAAACCTCTGTTTCAACAATTTTTAAATCTTCCATACTCTTTGTAAGCGATTCATGCTGTATTGTAACTTCATTGACTTCGGCATCAGCTTTTAAATCAGTTTCCAATTTTAATTTATTGATATCGAAAGACGAATTTACTTCGACATTTGCAGATTTTATTGAAATATTTTCTGATAATGATCCTAGGGAAAGTGTAACAGGAACTGTTATAATGGAAGAAGATTCAATCGTTTCTGGAGGTGTAATTTGAGAAACGCCAGCTTCTGAAAAGAAATATTCATTATTTCGAATAAGATGTCTATAATTTACTAAATATATATTCTGTATTTAATCACGTATATCTAATTAAAGATTCCTATTAAACACTAGAGATAATATTTTAAAATAAACAAATCTAAAACTAATAAAACAATTGCTAAACAATTTCTAAAAAAGTAAAATTGAGTTTCACCATTTCTACAAAGAATTGACGAAATGTTTCAATACGGTTTATCAAAACTTTTAATTTGATAAAGATGGAATTCATACTGAATTCTAACTCTAAATGAACTTAATTAAATTGGTATGCATTGAAATAAAAATTCATTACAAAACATATAATAGAAGATATATAAACTTATACTAGAAATCGAACCTGTGATCACCCAGATTAAAGTCACATACTCTACCACTTTTCATAAAATTACCCCACATCAAAAAACCTCTACCTGATAAAGCATCTCCATCACTCTCAACCCTATCACAGATTACACTAGCGAGATCTTCAACTTTACATCCATCCCCTCCCACAACCCCCCTCTCATTCGCAACCCCCTCCAGCCCCATCTCTCCCTCACCCATCACTAAACCAGCGTCATCTAGTGATGGCCTCACTGTATCACACAACGCTTCCCTCCCCACACAACTCGGTGATCTCACAATCAAAGATCTCTGAACGTTTTCTGTCGCTCTTGCATCTTCAACATCTTTCTCTTCGTGAAGCTCTAAACTTTTTGTGTCGTTATCATCTCTCTTCTGTTCGTTCTTCAAAGACTCTACAGTACCACTCGACAGCCTAGCGTTATTATCGTTAACATCGGGAGTTATGATAATCTTCCGTTCAACTGTCGCGTCTGGTTTAACAGATGTCGGTGCATTCGTGGGAAAGCTAGTTTCCATCACAATGGGTCTGGAGTAGACGTGGTCTGAATCGGAATTGGCGAGCTTGGCAACTTTTGAAGCGAATTCACTGGCGATGGATAGTTGAGATTGTATCTGAAATGATAACGATTGACTGACAGCATAATGATAATGGTAAGATAATGTTATTACAAGTATAGAACTCTATAAATATTACATAACATTGAGAAGAAAGTAGATATTTTATTTTTAACTAAAACTTGTAAAAAATCGCAATAATGCATAAACAAATGATAATTCTGATTATAAACTAAACCAAACCTTAATTCTAACCTTAATCGTACGCCTAATCCTTACCCTACAGAAAGAAAAAAAGGAAGATTGTTCATCATCATATGGAATCAAACCCGCAGCATTTTTTGCACAGCAAGGAGTGTTATCCACTAGACAAAACGCGTTTAAACTCTAATTCATGCAAATGTTTCTTTATAGTAAAAATTACTTTCAGTATTTAACAGACGCATTTAAATTCATAATCTGCAGCCTACTGCTAAATACAACAAAATATACTGTATATATAGATACTTTAAACTAATCAAATAAACCATTAAATTACACTCCAAAATCCTTGCTATTTAACTTTAAAACAAAATCAACTGCTATAATCTTTCTATCTAATGTTACAACTTGCAAACCTCATCAGCAGTTTGTACAGTCTTGGGCGGCAACACATCGTCAACTTTAATGACCGCATTACTCGTGGGGTGGATGATCTGAATCGGATGACGTTTACGTTTCTCATTGCTTCTAGCGTCCAACTCAATCTGCTGATGTGTAGTCAACTGTTGTTGAGGATAAAAGGTGCCTATACAAAGTCCAATCAAAACACATTTAAGTTGTATCAAGACTGAATATTCTTTTTTAACTTTACTTCCTAAAAGTTTTAGTATTTTCAATGTATAAATGATGGATCGAAGAATTGTGGCATGCAATAGCATGCAGTGAGACAAAAATTATGACTATCTTTTAAACAAATAACAGTAAATGATGCGTTATTTATTGCAACCCCCCCCCACACAAAATCTAAAATATGATCAAGAGTCATTGAAAAAGTTCTAAAGAATTTTTTACAGGAAACTGAAATACATCACAAGGAAATTATTTTTCTTTTGTTGTCTTTCATTTTCATAAGAAGCAGCAATTACAAAACTCAAGAAATATCTATTTATTCAGTGTTTTAATATATCAACGCAATAAAAGAATAAAACAGCAGAAGTCATAGCTTATACGTTTATAAAGTTGTCAACAAGGAACTTTAAACACTTTCTTACATTATAATAAGTTAGATTATATTATTAGAAGTTTTATAAGCATTATAAATAAAACTAATAACCAGTATGATAAGTATTCTCCGCTATATAGCCAGTATTGTTCTGATTTGTCTGCTGCTGCAGCTGAGCTTGTTGTTGTTGTTGCTGAAGCTGTTGTATATACTGTTGTTGTTGTTGCTGCTGATGAGTAGCAACGGGATAAACTCCCTGCGGTATCATAGACAAAGAAACACCGGGTGGAACCGGATACTGTAAAAAATAAAAGATTAAAAAATACGACGATTCGTATATTTTATTGTTGCAGTCACATCAGCACATTTCGTGACATATTGTAATCCACACCAATAACTAATGATGCGAAACATAATGCAGACAAACCTGATTTTGAATCTGCTGTCCGTTATAAACACTATACCCAGTTGCACCTTGCGTATCATTTACATACTGCACACCTTGAGGATAACCCTACAGATAAAACATATAGAAAAGCATCATACAATATGTTATAAAATATTAAAATATATCTGAATCTTTGAAATTTAATTTACAACGCATTCAAAATTCTCAACTGAATAAATTATACCAGTCAATGGATTGTCCATCGGTATTTAATTATAAGCGCAACACAAACAAATCTTCAATATAGATGACAAGTTCAACGTCGGTTAAACCGTCGAGGGACAATGTCTCGGACATCCCTCAGTATCAGGAAAGACCACGCATGCTCCTCCCAAGCAGTGAGGACAAACCATCAACTCGGGAGACGAAATCATTTATCCTGGAAATCCGTCCGTAAAAAAACTAAAATATAAAATGAAAAAAGATAAGTTTTAAGATGAGTTTGAATTATCATTAATATCTTACAATCGCTTGTTCAGACTGGGACCCTGCAACCATCTGGTATGCTCCCCCGTTGTGCTGCTGACTGTAATCTATCTGCGGTGACTCAGCTTGCGCTGGCCTCCCTCCCCCTGCCCTAAACCCTGCCCCTACTGGACCAATCTGGTACCCAGCAATGTCCTGCCTCTGTCCCAACCCCTGAGGAACACCACCCGACCCCAAAGGTGGCAGAGACTGAGAGAAACGAGGGATCGAATGCATCGTCGGGTTTACTATAAGTGGTGGATTACCTCGAAACTGATATTGCATATTCGGAGGAGGGACTTGCATATTTGGTAATGGTTGCTGCTGTTGTAATTGCATCTGCATTTGTTGCTGTTGCACTAAGTACTGTTGTTGCAAGCGCATTTGCTGTTGCATGTGCAACGCTTGCGCCTGTTGTTGCGTTAACTGAGTGGACATTTGTTGTGGTTGTTGCTCATGGTTGTTGCCTGCAAGTTGCTGCTGTGGAACAAACTGCAGGTGAGATGGGTACTGCTGCATTTGAAGTGAGAGTAGTGCTTTAGGGGCACTGTGCACTTCTGAAATGTTACAAGTACAATTCATCAAGGGTGAACTAGAATTAAAAACAAATTTATTTCGGCACATACTTAATCTTAGGAGTAGGGTTAGAAATCATATTTATATATAAACCAAGGTTTATGCTTATGATCAGTTACGATTAGGATTAGGGTTAGAAATTGATCTGTACCAATTTAAAATGAAATCATTCTGCAATGAACTCATAGTCAAACTAACCAACCAAAGTAATGAATACATTATTTGTGAAAATCTCACTAATTTCATATAGCTTCCGTACTTGTTAAATGATCGTTAACATTTTAAACATTGCACTTCATTTATTGACCTTTTTACTATCTAATCTTATTTAAGCGCAAAAATACTTTCATTTTCGATTTTTGAAATAAAACATTAATCTACAAATTCTTACATGACGAGAAAAATTAATTTAAAAGAAAAATTAATTTAAAACTAACATCTAATTAATACTACGAATATAAAAGCCATCAATGTCTCGATTATCTTTCTCTATCAAATCTTAACCTTTTAAACATTATAAAACCGGCTTTTTACGCAGCACCAATATGCGTCATAAACACAACACAATAAAAACAGCAAATTCATTATTTTTATTTATTTAATCAACATAAATATCCATTGAAAAATACACTAAAACATAAAATCGGACGTTTATTTAAAACTGGCGTAAAACCGAAAAACTTCCCCCGTGCCATGTGTACAGGAATATATACGACGTAATATTACATTACAACCCAAAAAGCCGCAAAAATCACAAAATTTACACAAAAGTAACGAAATACGACCTTTTTATTCGGCACAGCCTTTAAGCTGGAAGATCGGACGTGCGTCTAGTGAAATGAAAGAAGTGATTTGATTGGTTGGAGGGAATTACAGGTAAATCTGCCTAACAACATGGCGTTCATTCTCGTTTTCATTATTAAAAAAAACTAACTAGACCTTGATTGCTACGTAAAGTCTTACTGTACGGACTTCCTTCTACACAAACTAGTAGTATACAGGAGATTTATTTTTAGTTTAAAATATAATTAGGCTTAAAGACACGCATTAATTAAGATAACATTTATATTTATTAGAATTATTTCATCTAAAATTAGTAGCTCGAGAGGTTGTTTTATATGGAATCTTTGAGGATAACGTTAAGCGATTCGGGTTTTGGAATCCTAAATGCGCTTAAACACCACTAACTATTAAAACCCATCATCCAACTTTGCTCATAGGCAATGTATACTTAATTATTTAAGTACCTTTGATAATTTAATGTACTTAAATAATTGACTTTTATCAAAGTACTGAATTAGTGATGTTTAGCAAAGGATGTAGCAAGTCAGTGAAAAAATGTTCTCAAGGGACTCAAACCCGAGACATGTCCATTCTGTTTTACCACTATACCAATGCGGTTTAATGTCAGTCAAATGTGTTCTAATCTCAGCCAAACCCAGAGCAGCTTTGTCTCTCATTATTGATTATATTTTTGATATAAACCCATCCTTGCATATTACTAATATAGTAATTTAGTTATATAATGTTCATTTATTTGTTCCATAAATGTATTACCAAGTATAATTATTTACAAATATATAAAAGTTATAATTATACTAGAATTGCTATAACTAAGAACCAAAGCGTATAGAAAAGATCTAATTATAACTGCAAGTCTGATGCATAACAGTTGAAGTTCAGACATTAAAATGTATCATTTGACAGAGTAGAGAAATATTTAGTAGATTTTATCAGGTTTTAGTGGGTCAGTCCTAAGGTTAGGAATAATCTGAAAGTCTTTATAACAAGTGCCATGCAGTGGTCTTGAACGCAAACTGCAATCACAAGAGATTGTCAATTTATTTCTTGCTTAATGTCACATCAGCACAAAAAGGCCCAGTAATTATATGAAATAATTATGAAGAAATCAAGCGATTTGAACGTTAGACTAGCACAGTGAATTCAATAATTTTCTCTTGTGAAAGAAAATTACATTTCCTCATCTAATTATGTTTTATAAAATAATTGAAATTTAGTCTTTATTGCATTTTATTAAATTTAATTCACGACCTAATATATCTACTGAAGCAATTATAAGAAAACACATTATAAAAGACATGCTACAGAAAAGTAATCCAACATTTTATACAATATCTCAAATGATATTTTGTACTTACTGATTGAGAATATGATTTAAAAGGTCCATGAACTCCTGGTAGTGAGCTTGCGTGAAATCCTAAACAACCAAAAAAGCAAAAATGTATACAAACTGCAATATTTTAATCAAACAAATTTTGTCATAGTTTGAGTTTTAAATCTGGCTAAATCTTCAATACCAAAGTTATAAATAATTATATCTTATAAAAATGAACAAGATTTCAATTACAAATAAAATTGCAATGATTAATAATGACATTTTACGCTATATTAACTCTCCATAAAGAAGTTAAAACTTCAAATACATACATACACATATAATATATATCATGTAATAAAATTTGATCACCTTAGGATCGTGTCTCGCGTGATCGTATCCGTTACAGAACTTTTCAATCAGTTCCAGTCTACAGTTCTCCAGTACTCCGTTGAGTCTCTGGTCAAGTAGGAATGTCTTCAAATGCATGCTGGGACTTCTTATAACGCTTGGCTTACATTTCTTTAGCTCTTCATCTTTGTAACAAATAAGAAGATTGAGAGAAATCAGTGAGAACCAATTCATTTTAAAATTATCAGGATTCACAAAATTGAAGAAAGGAATATTAGATAATAACGATTTGTGTCAATCATTGTGTGATTGTCAAAAAGGATAGAAAAATAGGCAAAGATTGTTAGGAAATAAGGATAGGGTTGGAGTTAAGGTTAGGATTGAAGTTAGGGTTAGGATTAGAATTCGTGTAAAGTTTAGGGTTTCTTTGGGTTATAGTTACTAAGTAAATTAAAGGGGCTGATTTGTCAGGTTAATGTATGCGGGGCCGTTTTGTAGGGGTACCTAAGAAGATTGTATAACTAAAAAAACTTAATTTTAGAATAGATATTTTTTAAATTAACATCGATTAGTATAAATAATAATTACTTCTGTAACAAATATAAAACAATTTTATAAACAGCATATTAAATGTTTCAAGCAGTAAATAAAGATCTACCTAATAGTAAAAGTCCATCAACTGCTTTCATTCTGTGGATGAAATGCAAAGGATCTAAAATTAAATAATCACATCTAATTACAATAAAAGAAATAATTCATTTGCTGAGCATTTAATAAAAACTAAGGAAAAAAATGATGATAATTTCCACACCTGGGTCTGGTTCAAACATTTTTAATCCGGTTTCAAATTTTTAGATCTAGATCAAATGTCGAAATAAAACTCGAGTCAAAATTTTGGGCTCCAAAACTTGGGTCAAAAATTTAATTCCAAATCGTAATTTTTTTATCTCAAATTTTATTATTTTAAATACTCCGTCTTATTAAATTGTAATACTCGATACTCTTCAGAAAATGAACATTAGATTCATCAGTAATTTGTAATTTTGTTATATATATGTTATAATAATGTTATATTAAACAATTAGCGTTAGCAACTAGTCAAAAATGACAGCATTAATATTACCAGTAGAAGCTAGAGAAAGCTTTTCTTCTGTCTCAGGATTAAGCAACTTAGGTTCATGCATGATATCTTTAACTCGCTTTAATCTGCGATTTATTTCAGTGGCAAGCAACTGAAAGTGTAAAACAGAACAATAATAATAGTAGACTTATATAATAGAGATTGATTTTTATAGATTATAAATGATTTATATAGAAAAAAAGATATATTTAACTTTGAAATCTATTGTTTATTATTTATTCCAATCATTATATTTATATATTGATTCTAATTTCTGACACTGATAAATTAATATAAGATTCATTGATTATGTACATGGATATACACAGCAACATAAGACTAGGAATACATTATACAAATTTCAAAATGATTTAATTTTTTTCTAATAACCTCACTTCCTGAGGTCCTTAATTAGGAAGCCATAGCCTATTGTGCCTACGCCCTAAATTGCAACTGGGTATTTTACAGTAATATGAACTGAGAAATTATTATGAAATGATAAGAATTATTACTACAATGATTATTATATAAGATATTTAAGATATGGTTAAAATAAAGACAATTTTTCTACTTTTGGTGCATTCAGTCCAATGACAGTGTGAGGTCCGCGAGACGAACGTAAAGTGAATCTTGTTATTTGTCGCTTCACAAAACAGAAAACCATTATGAACACCTGAAAGAGGACATCTAAGGATGATCATAATTTGATATACAATAAGAAGTATAGAGAATAATAAAGTGAATGATTAAGCAAAATTTCAAATACTTTAAAGCCATGGTTGATTTAAGTGTCAGAGGGTTTATAGATTCCGAGAGAAATTGTGGTGCAAATTCGGTTTCGCATCTCACAGAGTTAGGGTTAGAGATGGTTTAGGGTTAGATTTTGGTTTAGATTGTAACTAGTGTCATGATCAGAGTTACTGAGACGATCAGACTTAGTTTGCAGTTATTTTCAGAGAATTTAGTTGATTTTTATCTTTTATTTGTAAACAATCGCCATTTTATGAGCGATAAATAAAGAAACACTGCGCAAAACACACAATTATTTTTTTTCAAAAAAATGTTTGATGTAGTTCGAATTTCGCGATGAGACTTGCTTTATTATATTCCTCATCCTTTCTAATATATGTCGTCTTATTTTCATTCTAAAAACTTGATGAGGTGCGTAACCGAATGGGAACCGAAATTCTAATAGTAATTGTATTAAATACGTAAAAAAAATTAATTAAGACCAGAAACACAGAATAACTCTACAGAAATTGAATTAAAATGTTTGATTAAATTGTGAATATTAAAGTTAACGTCACAATTAATGAATTATAAATTAATTAATTATAAATAGTAATTATAAATAATCAGGATTATAAATGTTAACATACCATAGTACCAAAAGCAATAAACAAAACGACCCCTTTGAGAGGAATGGCGTCCATATTACTGGATGAAATAAGTCTGACTAGCTGCCCCTCATTGCCTAATTATTATTCAATATAGATAAATAAAACTTTATTATATTTTATATTTTATGAGCGAAATTTAGAGAATTGTCAATAATAACTTTTGTTGAAATCAATGAACAAGTAAAAGTAGTGATTAAGTGATCTAGACTAGTTTTACTTATAAATTAATCACTTCCATCGATCATGACATAAATCCATCGCTCCCATCGTCCCCATAGGGCGATGGGGGCCATCGCCCTCCCTATGAATCCGCCACTAAAGCGGGCATTCGCTATAATATCATAACCATAGTTAGGCTTACATCTTAATCATGGCTTAACCATACTAGCCAATAATCATTAATGAAGTTAACATTTCGTAGATTTTTAGACGTTAACCGATTTTTTTATCGTAAATACAATCATAGAAATGGTAACAAAATATTATATTCAGAGCCGGATTAAACATTTCAGGGGCCCTGAGCTAACAAAAATTAGGCCCTTTTTCAATATTTCAAATATTAAACTTTTGAAGATTTATTAAAGCGAACAATCGGTTTAAGTAAACTGTATCCATCGTATCCATTCGTAATGAATAAATGATCACAATCATTTTCGATCTTTTGCTAAAAATATTTAAGAAACAATACAATTGTACATGCTTATTAATGCCTGCAATATTGTGATATTTTTCGTTGTGAAGTAACTAATCGCTACGTCACAACGGCGTTAATTTACAGCGAGTAAAACTGAAACTAAATATTAAATTAGTTAAACATCTAATCGCTACGTCATAATGACAATTTAACAAAGCGATTGTAAATAAAACTAAATATTAAACAATTACTAAAACTAAACTAGTGGAGATAAATGTTTTAATTTCTCTCTTACGATACCAGCAGTTTAAAATCAATTTCTTTCAAAACTTATTTATTATTAAATATTATTAGGCCTATTAATAATTTCGTTCATATATTCGGTAGACAAATAAAGGACGTATAAATTATATTTTTTACACTGGACAGGGCTATATGACAAGGAACGTAAATTCTAATTTTTCAGTTATATCCTAAAAATGTTGGGGGGCCCTACAAAATCTGCGGCTTTTAATTCTTGAGAGGATTTTTATAAATGGAACGTAACAAAAATAATCTCATAGAATCTATTTCTAAAAGCTATATTATTTCATAAAGTTATAATTACTATTAAATCATTTTTATTATATATAGTTATTAGAAAACAAGCATTGGCAATAACGTGAAGCTTATAAAATAACAATTTGTTATAACTAACAGTGCAAATCACAAACTCTAAAAATATTAACCATTTAAACTAGTAAAAATATTAAAATAATCCATATAGAAAAAGTTTATAGTGTCAATAAAAAAACATAATCACAGAAAAACATTATAACAATTTTAATTTAGAAAAACACTACTTATAGGCTATAATTGTAACAATCTGTCAATTGTAATATAATTGTAACAATATGATTTTTACATAAAATCTGTTAGTTATAATCTAGGGTATGTAGAATACGCTAATCTAGATATTAAATAATATACTTTCCATAGATCAGTAAGGCATTCAACATTTAATGCGGTAAAATAGCATTAAAATAAAGGTCAGATCAACGCTATATCAATGATTTATTTCTTGATAATAATTCAATGCATATTGTTTTCTGAAATTTATTAACATCTTAATAAGTCAAAAGTAAGTAGTAACTAAAGTAGTTTTAATATGTTATTCATTAAGTTACGCATATCTTTATATAAGTATCTTGACAAATCGACCCCAAATACATTAACCCACCAAATTGATCCCAAATATATTAAACCACCAAATCGACCCCAAATGCATTAACCCAACAAATTGCATCAACATTTTTCTTATTCAGATTCTTTTAATTTATAATAAATTATTCTCATAATCAACCAGAAATATTTATTAACTTTAATCAATCATCTACGTTAATCAGTCAATCATTGACAGAACGAATGAAGTCATTATGATGTAAAAATCAAGAAAAATAAATAAAATTCTAATACAGATTGCTTTACTTTAACAAAACAAATTTTAAATTCTAAATAAAACAAAAACAAAATATTCTAGTATATATAATACAATTTTTTACACTTTAAAATTCATCTAAAAAACAAACAGTACTGAAAAATCACAGAAATTATATATAACAATGTTCAAGAACAAGCAGGCAATTCAAACATTGCAATATGTAAAACAAACCAAAATGTAATCATATGGTTACTATAAGCATCAATTAAAAGCAGAAAAACTAATTGTTAATAACTAATCGATATGATTTATTTAAGAATCTTTATTCAACTAACAAAATAAAATGTCATCTTCATTAAGATATACTCGCAATACCTAAACCACTCATATTAATTTATATTCATCATTAGACAAATTAATAAAAATTTCAGAATTTATGGCTGAACAAAATCTCTTTATCGTTATCTCAACCAGCAACCATCTGCAGAAACTGCAGCCAAGACCTTCCCAAACCCAGCACAGAACAAACCATCGGGTAGTTAGCAATACCTTCTTTGCAGTAAGTAAAGGCGGCTTTCAAATGAACAACATGCTCGAATCTGTTTCCTTCATTGAGATAAGTTTTGTTTACGAGTTCCAGAAGCGCTGAAAGGCTCCTCAAATGTTGCATTTGTGACTGCTTGCCTTCTTGTTTCAGATATTCATTACTGATGTCAGGATTCAATGATAAGATGAGAAGGAGAGTCGCAACCAATCTACACACATCTTCTACAGCTTTACAGCCTGTAAATAATTATATCAAGATAGAGTATAATTATATATAATTATATAAAGATAGAGTATATACTGAAAACCTAGAAACATTTAAGACATTACAGTATAGTTCAAAGATTTAAGATTAAATTAAACTGAAAATTATATAAATCTACTGTTTTCTTTTACAGTGGTCTTACCATTTGATCATCACATCAAATTATATTCCATCAAGTATCATGTCAATGCTCAGAGAATTGTGTAAATTTAACCACAAAACAAATCCACACTAATTTAAATTCATTAGACTGAGGGCTATATAGTTTCTGCAGACTACTGCAACCTTAATTTCTTACAAACACTCAAGAAAACTTCAGTTTGAAACTTTGTATAAATGTTCTCACTACTATTATAATGTTAAATTATGCTCAAAGCAATTTTATATAAGCTATTTTAAAATAAATAAAAATGACAATTTCGCAGCAGCATATTATCACAAAATAGATACCAAGTGATTTGAGTCCTGAATCCATGAGTAGTTTCTTCAAAGCCTCTGCATCAAAATGCATCAGTTTACCAAAGTCTTTATTTAATTCCCAAGATCCAACACAGCCAACCTGCATGACAGTAACATTTACATGAATTTATTACTAGTATTTGATAAGTCTTAAAAACACTATTTACAAACACACAAATTAAATGAATTTATTACTAGTATTCAAAAAGTAATTGCTTGACATATTTATGCAATAAAAGTTACAAATACTTAATAAATAATGTGATATATTTTGTTAAAAGTAATGTGGCTAAATGATTAGAGTCAAGAACTGTGAATTGACAGTTCTCAGATTTGAGTTCAGGTGTAATTTATTGCAATTCGTTGCATCTTTTTAAAAGACATTTAATTTGATAGCTATCAGAGTCTCTATCTCAAGCACTGCATCCCGTTTTTTGCCTTCAATCATGATGCTGGCTAAGCCAAGTTATTGCTAATATTATTATAAACAAACATGAAAAACACTCTACGCAACTGAACATGTTTGCCTTAAAAAAATTATCAAGAAAAAATACTTTGATTAAAATAAAAAACAACATTATGTAAATACATATTCACGCAATCATTAAAAAAAGTAGAATATTTTTTACATAAATAGAAAAAATCGTAGAAAAATGACACATAAACAATTAAAACTAATAAATTTCAACTGACCATTTTCTCCAGAAGAATCAACTTTTTAAGTGAATCAGGCGTAATAAATAAGAGTCCATTTTTGTAGAAATGATACGTAGTTTCTGCAAAAAAACAAAATGCCAAAAGATTAAACACTCAATAATCACTCGACTCGATAGCGGAGTGGTTAGAGCACCGGACTCAAAAACAACAGATCCGGGTTCGAATTCAAGATTATAAATTTTTCCAGTTTCTTCTTATTATTATAAATAGTATATAATTTAAATTTAATACATACTGTCCGCTTGTATTTGGCCTTCAGTCCACTCGTCCTCTATTGTTTTAACATCTTCAAACAAACTCCTAGTCTTTGCCTTTGTCCAAACTGTTTCTTCATTCAGTCCCATTTGATGAAATTTTCCTGTCAATTCATGCAGCATCGTCAAATGATCTAAAATATAATATTTAATTAGAAATATAACATATATAACAATCACTGTGCAATTAAAATACAGCGTGATAAAAAATCATAATTAATTTTCGGAAGATTTTTTTAAAATACGAATAAACAAGATTAATACGTCGATGCAAGAAAAGCTCAATCTGAATTTCACATTCTCACTATAAATAAATCTTAATTGTATAACTAAACACTAAAGTACATTGTAAATATCACTTAAAACAAATTGATGCTTTTCCATAACAAATCATCCGTTAAGATTTAATTAAACTTAGATTATGACTATACAACGCAATCAAAGTAATGATGTAAACTAAACAAACCAGTAGAAGCATTCTGCTTCTGCTTAATCTTTTTTCTCTTAACCTTCTTCGCAGCATTATTTGCAAAATCTAATTCAGACGTACATATCATATCAGACTCCAATGCGTCATAACTAGGCCGAGCAAAAAACATCTCCATGTCTTCAAACATCTCAATGTCTTCATGCGCAGAATTGGCGGCGATACCTGCTGAATGAGAAATACGAGCAGTTTGTGAAGTCCAAGCACCAGGCTTTCTTGCACCTTCGGTAGTAACTTGATATGATTGCGGCTGAAAGAGTGGAGGAGGTGGAGGGGGAACAGAACCAGGGGCTCCACCACCCCCAGACGCCTCTGAAATAATAACAAAATTCTATTTAATAAAATTTAAATTATTAGAAGTATAAAGAGGAATCTGAATACTTAATTCAGGCGTTAATAAGCAAGGAATAAATCAAGCAGATCGTTATAGCACAAAGAATAATCTTTCATTTCGTAAAAGTGATACAAACTTAATGAGCTTACATAAAGCAAAAGAACGTTTATAGAAAACAAAAACAACTTCACCAGTGAAACAACTAGTGTCAATGATCAATCAAACATACAGACAGCATCTGTGCAATAATGAAAACGCACATCACATGCCCTATCTGATAAAATATCATAAACAACACAACCTCGATAACATATAGAATACAATTATAACTTTACTCTATACGCTGGATATTATAAACTAACCCTGAATAGATTCACTTGTGACTGCCAATGAGTCATAAGAGTCTTTCAATAATATTCTCGGTGATATGGCCCTATAGCCTTGTGCTGGCCTGCTTCTAAGCACTGCTACCCTAGCATCACCCAACATTTGAGGTTCATTCAGACTTTGACTTACAGCATCCACAGTAGCAATAGAAACATCAGGAGTTGGTTCTTTAATTTGAATTGATGGGGGTTGGGGTAGGGGTTTGGGTGGCATTGCAAAATTTATTCTTCGCATTGGAACGTGTGGGGGGAGAGGTGGGGGTGACATACTGGAGACTAAATCTCTTGCACAATCTGAAATAAAAATTAACAATCGAGTGCGACTCCGCAATTAGAGATCATTAAATAAAAAAGTACCCATTTACTCCGTAGTAATCACAATGATGCTATGGTGCTACACAGACTTGTACAAAAAAGATCCTTAGATAGTATATCAACAAAGAAATATACGATATAAAGTAATTCTAAATAACATTCCGTTTTAAGTCCACTGTATATATCTCGTATTACTATATCACATTACGTACATTAAACATTCTTCAATTGATGCGCTTCACCAACTAATGGTAATAATCAAAAATGCAATAGCATAAAATTATAAAATTATTCTGAGAAAACATTAATAATACTCTGATCTAAGTCTAAATTTACACTATTTAATTAAAAGCAATACTACTTTCAACTGAACTAATTTTAACTGAGCTATAATGTTGAGGTCCACAATTTCTTAAGCGGCGTAAAAGATCTAGAAACAATCAGCGACTTATAGATGAAACTCTGCGCTAGAAACATCGGGCTAGATTAAACGCGATATACATGATGAAATTTAAACTACTCGTTCTTTAAATATGTTGAATACATTAAATACCTCGCTCTAGAAACAACGCACCGCCCTAAAACTGCAAGCCATATAAGACTCAAACCTAAAACCTTTCAGTTTCAAGTCCGGTTATCTAACCACTTTATAACAGGCCTCATCAAAATAATAACCAACGCATTTTATAACTTAGAATCAACATATCTAGATATTAATGTTTTAATTTTCAATAATTTCACAATAATCTACATATTTGAATGCCTAGAGAGGTTGATAACTTGACATGGTTTTATCCAATGAGAAGCGAGCAATTGCCAATTTGACATGATTTTATCCAATGAGAAGAGAGCTTATGAACAAACCGTTAACCAATGAATGAGAGGTTATATGTGAAGATCTCATTTTAGGCGTGCAAGCAGTCTTATATTCAACTAATTTCAAACTATCAGACCCTATTCCTGAAACAATAAAAATAGCATTGTATAAATGTATTATTTACTGACAAATAAAAGCGCAGAAGTTTGTGTATGGATAGAAAAATCTAATGTAAAAAGTCAGATCTAAAAATATATATTTCTGAACAACTTTTCTTTATTAACCTTATGGCAAATTGTATTTTAAATTTGATACTTTTAAATTAATTATTGTACTAAATTTGAAATTTTATTCTGCAATTTTTACATTTCCTTTTATTTTGTGTTCAGATACTATCATTATAAATAACAAATACTAGCCTACAAATTATACTTTCAACACACTGCCCCTAAATTTCAATTTAAATCTCACATTAATTACTCTCCCTCTCTCTCAATTTCCTCTACATTCAACCCACCCTGCATTAATCCACTCACATTCTATCCCGCTGTCCCTATGAACCAATTTCTACCAATCCTATATTCTATTGTACAACAAACACTAAATAAGTACTGTATTCTACATAAAGTTTAAAAAGTTTTTTAATACAAAATAGACAACAATAATATGACAATGCAATAAAAGCTCAATCTGAATTTCATTTTCTCACTATAAATAAATCCTAATGTATAACTTAAACTATTAAAATACATCTGCGTTGTAAATATTACTTCGAACATATTGATGCATTTCAGTATTAATTCATCAATTAAGATTTTAATAAACTGAGATAATGATTATAAAACACACATCAGAGTAGTGATGTAAAATAAATGAACTAATAGAGGCACCTTCTCTCATCTCTCCTATCCCATTAAGCCGACTCTTTTCTGAATCAAGCCTACGTTCCAATGCAATATGAGAATTATTTCTCTGGAAATAATTTATAGGACCTCTTTCTTGAACACCAGAAAGAACGTTAGGCCTCTCAATATGTCCATAGCAAGATACATTAGCAGCGACATCTAGTGAATGATAAATGCGAGCAGTTTGTGAAGTATAATCATGATACATTCTTGGATCCTCGGTAGTAACTTGATCTGATTCTGGTTGAAAGGGCGGAGGAGGAGGAGGAACAGCACCAGGGGCTCCTCCACCCCCATGCACCTCTAAAATAACAAAAAATTATTAAATAGTAAAATAGAGTAAAATACTGTAAAATTCATTTTCAGAAATAATTTAGGTATAAATCTGCTATGCGTTAATAAAAGTGGACTTACGTATATAAAAATATTTGTCAGATATAAATATTTAACATTATATATGTTCAACTCGTGAAAAAATATCTTTAGTTAACTTTAATTAAAGATATATTTTGAAGTTAACTTTAGTTAATATTAGAGAATTTTTGTTGTTAATGGAACTTCAACACAAAAATCGCGTTTATATATTCTTCAAACTCAAAATGATAATTCTATTAAATTCACGCATTAATAAGCCAGGAGTAAATAGATTTTACTAATGAAAAAAATAATCTTTCAATTTATAAAAGTGATAGAAATATAATAGGTTTCCATAAAGTACACAATGGTCTATATAATCTCCATATGAAACAAAGATATCATTACTGAAACACTTATGGCCAGTTTCTCCAATCTGTCCTAGGACACTGTTTATGTACGACACATCTCAAGACGAGTATTAGCCAAGAGATGATTAAAAAACTTTCCATTGCACCAATAAACTCAATTGCAGTATTGAAAACAATGAATTATTATCTCTAATTTTGACAACGCTTTGTTTACATGATTAAATTATATTTTTAATCTATCTGTCAATTTCTTCAAAAAATAATGACCCAAACGGTTGTAAAATATTCATTTCTCACGTCCATATTCCTT
>JAQIXG010000279.1:0-36877 GCA_034700105.1 Oconnorella tubifera
TCGAGACTCGAAACCTCTTTTCTGAACTTTTATCTAATACCTTAATCAAAATTATTTAAGTTATTTTGTAAAATTCGTGAAAATCGGGTAGGACAAACATATATACACATTCGGACAAAGTGAATACAATAGCGCCTTTTTTCCCATATATGAGAAAATGCGCTAAAAAGAGTTAAAACTGAGTAAAAGCAGTAAGAAACTGTGTCAAAAGAAAGTTAAAACAGTGTTAAAACGGAATCAAAAACAGTTGTGCCTCCTTTGCTTATCATCTGCATTTTTTAAGTTTTATTTCATATTCTGATTATACCTGGCGGATTGATTAGTAGAAAGTTATTTTACTTTGCAAACGGGTAATTACTTGGCAGTTGAAACATATATGGAATCGTGTTGTGCGCTTTCATGCATAAAAAGTTGCATGTGTTGAGTGCTTTGTAACTCAATCTACTGACTGACTCATACTTTGTGTGTAGGAAGCAATTACCTTGTTTGCACTTACTTAATATTATTTAATATTTGTGATCTATCAAAACGGCCCGGACAAATCGGCCCCGACGATTAATTCTTTGGCTTAGAGTTGGGATTAGGATTTGGGTTAGGGTTGAAGTTAGGGTCAGTGCTAGGGTTAGAGTTAAGTTTAGGATTATTTAGGGTTAAGGTTATTGAATGAATAGATGAGCTGTTTTGTCAGGTTAATGTATTTGGGACCGTTTTATCTGGAAATGTATTCAGGGCCGTTTTGTTGCGTTAATGTTTTTGGTGTCTTTTTGTCGGGTTAATGTGTTCAGGGCCATTTTGTCGGGTTAATGCAAATAAGGACTCTTTTGTCTGAGTACCCTTAATATAACAAGTGTATGAACCTAATTAGAGAATGGTGATCTTGTTATAAAGACAGGATGTGTACAATAGGGTTAGAATTTTGATTGGTTGGTTTTAAATAAATAAGGTCAAATGAGCAAAATGAGGTCAAATGTCTGCACTTACAAATGGAGCATGCGACTGATCACAGCTGGAATTGAATGATGAATCTTTATGGCTTATCTTATAAAAAGATTGAGGCATAAACTGTTTATATTAAGTCAGTAAATCACACCATAGAGACTAATGTAAGAAAAATATACAGAGAAAGCAATTGTCTAGATGTATTATATCTATAGTTATAGCCATCATTTTAAACAGTGTTTCTAGCTATAATACAAATTCTGAAACTATTCTCTTTATAGCTAATTTTAAATACAATTCTAATTCAAATTCGAACGTTATGACTGGCTTTAATTCTAATCGGTTATTCTTACTTTTTCTTAAAATTTAATACTAATTCTAGTCCTAAGTTTAATGTTAACACGTTGCAGGGCGCATTAAGCTAAAACGCAACTGAAGGCTTCTTAAAAGAGCATTTCATATTATCTATCATATAATTATATACCAGGTGTATATTGTATTTTGTATATGAATATTTAGGCTTGATAAAGGCAAAGTTGTACGACTGGAAGGATTCTAATCTCGCTCTCTTTGGTTCAGCTGTTGACAAACAAGTCAAAAGTACTTTTATGCTTTCTTATTTTGCATTCTTTTCTTATGAATTTCTGCTAGAAATTATATTTTTCAAAGTAACTTTAGGCAGCAGCCTATTCTTACAATGACGATTAGATTTGCTACTTTGCTACTTATTCTCGGCTTGATAGAGAAGTAGTTAGAGCAGAGCACCGGACTTGGACACAACAGGTCCTCGTTTGAATTTCGAGAATGCTCATGATGTTTTTAACTTAGCAGCACCATTTAGTAAGACGGTTGGTTATATTGACAGCTACATCCAAGACTTCATTCATATAATATGGTAATCCAGATGTTAAACTTAACTTGCTGCATCCTTTAGTAAGACGCTTAAATTGACAGCTACATCTGAAACATCATTCATATAATACAGTAATCCAGATCTTAAACTTATGTATAGAATTCAGTTAAATTCTACTAAATTAAATTAAATGTATAGATATTTGTATAGTACAATGGGTTGATTATTTGAATATTTTAGAGGAGTCCGCTCAAACAGAACCTGCTTGGCAAGGGGCAGGGTCTAAAGTTGGTCTAAAAATTTGGCGAATTGTTGTAAGTTTTCTATCTTTCTTATTATTTATTTTTATCTAATTATATTAAATATTTGCGTATAAAAATAAAAAAATGATCAAAATTAAATTATCAGAAGTACTGAAAATTTACAAATTTTAAATTAAAAATGATTTACTGCTCTGCTGTGTTAAGAGTCGAGCATTCACTCATCACTTGATTTAAACACACACGCAGCTCACAACTCGTTATCAAATAACCGCTTTGTGCTGATGTGACTTTAATTAATAAAGTAATAAGTAAGTTCTTTTTTGTGGTAATGTTTTTATATAGAATTTCAAGGTGACTAACTGGCCGGAGACTGATTATGGAAAGTTTTTCACCGGAGATTCTTACATAATACTTCATGTGAGTGTGTGAGTGAGCTAGTGAATGAGTGCATGAATGAATAAATGAATGAATGAATGTATGTATGTATGTATGTATGTATGTATGAATTAATGAATGAAAGAATGAGTGAATGAATGAATGATGATGAAGGAAGGAAGGAAGGAACTAACGAACTAACGAGTGAGTGAGTGAGTTCGAGGGAGTGGGAGAGAGAGGGATTGAGTGAGTGAGTTAAAGAGTGTATGAACGAATGAGTGTATGAATGAATTAATGAATGAATGAAGGCATAAGTGATTGAATAAATGAATGCACAAAGCAAGGAATGAATGAATTAATAGAGTGCAAGTTATTGTGTTAAGTAAATAAGTAAATGAAACTTAATCAACATATTCAATTAATTAACAAATCAGTGATTAATTAAGTAATTCTGAAATAATTAAATAAATTCTAATTATTTAAACAAACAATTGATCAGATAACTTGCTTTCTGGGTATTGTTTTAGTTCTTTTCACTTTATTAACTAGAAAATGACCTGTCCAAGTGCTGTAAAGATTTTTAAAACTCAGACTTGACTAGTTTGAAATTGATAAAATGTATTGAGACGAGTGTGTAAATATTGATTCAAACAATTTTATGTAATTAAATATTATATGTAATCATATTTTTATTTAATTATTAATAAATATATAGTTTAATTAATTAATTCAGACTTATAAAGAGAATGACAGTCCTGAATTGCAGTATGATGTTCACTTTTGGATTGGAAGCCAGAGCTCTCAGGTAACGTCGCTTAATGTCACATCAGCACCTAAATCTAACGCCTTAGGTTTGGGAGGTTAGGTTTAAGTTTATGTTAGGGTGAGGGTTAGGCTTAGGAGTTAATGGGTTATATTGAGGATTAGGGCTAGGAGTTTCAAGTTAGGATTAGGGTTAGGATTAGAGTTACAGTAAGGTTCTAATGTTAGGGGTTTTAGGATTTAACCATATCCCTCACTCTAACCCTAACTCTAATGGGAGCAAGTGAATTGCTAGTATTTGGAAAGTTTGTGTTCAAATACTGTCGTGAGTTTTTACTGTGTAAATCTTGACTCATTTTGCCACATATAACATTTGCATCCTTATTTTAGTTACTGTTATTTTACTTTGTGTTATTTAATTTTATTTCTGGTTACATTATTTTTGTCACGCAGATACATTATGATACATTTCTGCTATTCGCGAATAAAATTCGTGTATATGTCGAAATCAAGGCCCGTTAGAGAAATGGTTAGAGCGCTGGATTCGAAATCGATATTTCCAGGTTCGAATCCCGGTTAGATCACCATTTTCTCTAACTTGCTGCATCCTTTAGTAAGGTGCTTAAATTAACAGCTACGTCTTCGACATCGTTGCGGTAATCCAGACGTTAAACGTAACCTTAATGTTACCTTCATTATTTTTATTCAATGTTAAATATTCGATATTAAATATTAATTGAATTATTTAGCGTTGAAATTCTTACAGGATGAGTACGGAACTGCTGCTTATAAGACGGTAGAGTTGGATACTTTCCTGGATGACAAACCAGTTCAACATCGCGAGGTCCAGGGTCATGAGTCTGAACTCTTTCTCTCTTATTTCAAACAAGGAATCAGGTTGGAGGATTTATTGTGAAAATTGGTTAATTTATTGTACAAAATTTAAGCTTAGAGACATGTAGTATATGAACGGTGTCTCAATTTAAGTTTTTTGCTAAAGGGTGCAACAAGTCTAATGTATGGATTACTGAATTATACGAATGATGTTTCAGGCTTAGTTGTCAATTTAAGCGTCTTATTAAAGTATGCAACAAGTTAGAGAAATAGTGATCATATTTTTAATTCGTTTTAAATACTTCAAAATACGTTACAATGTGGCACTGATTGTTAATGCTTAGGGTAGGGTTGGAGTTAGGGTTAGGTTTAGGGTTGGTAGCGGCTATGATTATTAAATGAATGGTTGGGATTGATTTGTATTCAGTGTCAGTTTGTCGGATAAATGTATTCCGGGTAGATTTGTCAGGTTAAGGTATTTGAAAGTGATGTGTTCACTTATTTGTGTATTCTCTGTCAACAGTAAAGGGGCTTTTTGTGCTGATGTGACATTAAACTATGTTTTTCATCATGTAATGTGCCAGAGATAGACTTTCTGTGCTGATGTGACATTAAACTATATTTATATTTAGCATCATGGAGGGTGGTGCAGAGACTGGTTTCAGGCATGTAAAGCCAACAGAGTACAAGCCTAGACTGCTTCACTTCTCTGGGGCTAAGAAGACTGTGGTAGTTAAAGAGGTATGTGTCACTGCCTCATTTAATATGATTTATTATGATTTAACAGGATTTAATATGATTTAATATTTATAGTAAGTCACATTAAATTTCATTAAATCATATTAAATCTTGTCAATTCATGGCAAATCCTGTTAAACATTGTTAAATCATATTTAACATGATATAAAACGTATTATTGAACATGATTTTGCGTGAGTTAACATAACTTTGGCATGATTTTGATTTGTCAGAATTATTTTGATTGGTCACGCTGTGTTATTGCTTTTTTTAACTCGCAATTCAATTCCGTTATTTTGAAATTTATCACAGATTTGTAGAATTCATTAGAAATTGCGTTACTTTCTAGGTGCCTTTGGCTCGCAGTAGAATTAACAGCGGGGATGTTTTTATTCTTGATCTCGGTCTCATGTTGTACCAGTGGAATGGTAGTGGAAGCAATAAAGATGAAAGATTCAAGGTAATTACTTAGGTGTTACGACAATTCATCAACAGAATTATGTCTACTACACTATTGTCGGGTTTAGAAAGCCTGTTTAGCTGCAAAACTAATTTTAGATATATACTTGTTAAAATGTGCATGGCCCTTGGCAATTACAGCTAATTCATTGGACTGTAGCATCTTGTGATTTAAAGACGTCATGTACTAAAACAAGATCATTGCGTAATTTAACCTAATTGTAATGAATCGGTACGTATGTATGGATTCTGTACATATGTACGCTGCATGAAACCTGATAATTAGTCTACCAACATTTTGTCTACAGATATAAGGTCTACTGTAACGTTAGGGTTAAGTTTAGGGTTTGGTTAAGAATTAGGGTTAAGGTTATGGTTAAGGTTAGGGTTAGAGATTATTTAAGGATTACAGTAAGGGTAGATCAAATGTTGGTAGATCAAATGTCAGTAGACGTTGTGTCGTTAGACCAAGTCTATATTAGCTTACACACATACGCTTGTGTATTTTCATGAAGGAAATTATTTACTGCGTTTTGTTAAGAAAGAATGAAGTTTACTCATCACTTGATTTTCATTAAATTAGATTATGATCATTTCATGATTTATCATGAAATGGTCATTTTGGGCTGATGTGACATTAAATAAGAAGCGTATTGTTGCAAATTTTATTATTGTTAGGAGTTTAGTTGTAAAGGTTTTTGAGTTAAATTTTAAATAGATATTAATTTTAAAAAAATTAAAATATTTCCGTTGATATTTGTGCAAAAATTTATCGAAAAATGTATAACCTATTGCTAATTCTAACTTTCTCCTGATCCTAATTCTAATCATAACCCTATCCCTAATCCTAACCACGCAAAAAGTTAAAATATAGATTTATTCTACAGGCAATGCAATATCTGAATAATCTAAAGTCCGATAGAGGAAGCGCACAGTCGGAAACATTGGAGGAAGAAAGTACTCCACAGGATGTATGTATTTTATTTTCCATTTATATTTACTATATTTTATGAATAACCCGCACAATTGTATAACCTGCACACGTGTTTAACCCGCACACATGTATAACCCGCACACGTGTATAACCCGCACACGTGTATAATCCGCAGGCATGTATAAACAACAGAATGTTCAAATACTGTAAAAAAAATTTAGATAACCCGCACACTAATATACCCCTTATGTGGCGTATATAAATCTTGTATAAGGGTTATACAAGATTTATATATGTTATCTATATATGTTTATATTTATATAGGAGGGTTATATATGTGAAAATACAGTAGGTTTTTATGTAGCAAGGTTTTATATTTAACTTGCTCTTACATAAAGTTAATTTCTTTAGTTCATTGAATAATTATTATTAGTCATTCTCTTGATGATATAATCTGATAAAACAAGAATGTTTAGGGAACAGAATTAAGAAGCGCGTGTTCACTCATCACTTTTTGTCTACTATTCTCAGCTTTTGACTTTGACTTGCTGTTACTGATTATTATAAAATTGAATAATATTTAATTGAATCATAATCGAATACTAGCGATCTAATCTGTCACTAGATATCCTGTTTGTGCTGATGTGACGTTGAACAACAAACTAATATTATTATTGAAAGGAATGGTAATTTTGATCCAATCGTTGAATTTCGCTTACATTGTATTATTGTTATTGTTCATTTAAATTATTTGTTTTTTGATGATATCAGGACTCTTTCCTAATGTCCTGATTTCTGATTTTTCTTCCTGATATACGCTTCTTCCAAAGCCTATCTTTTTAGTCTTTTTTTATTCCTTTTGCGCCCTTCTCTGGATTTCATTCATTTGCAATCTTTACTGTACCCTTCTACCATGCACAATTTATTCTTAATCAATTAATTAAGAATTAAACGGTTAAATTTTGGTTAATTTTGGTTAATAACAACTAAATTAGTAACATATTGACTAGTTTATTGTTCTTGTAATTAATTAACTGTTTTTAATAACGAACTAACCACTTTAAGGGTGAATTAACTAATTTATTGTTATTTTTAACGAATTAATGATTTCTAATAATTACCTAACTAATGACAGATTGAATTAACTAATTTATTTTATTAATAATTAACATTTATTAATAATTTTAATTTTGCGTCAATTAACACTTTTATTTATTTAATTCCAGAGAAAGGTTGGTTGGTTATTGTTTTTTACGAATGTTACGCGTTTAAGTTGACTGTTAATTGCTTTGTTTCTCATTCTTTGTATATTATTAAATGAAAATAATTAAGCGTTTTAGTTACACTATAATTTCTTCTATATGCAGCTGATGCTTGTATTTTAAACTGTAATGTGTCTATAACAATAATTAATCGTGTATTGTGTATATTATTTACATAAATTTGTTAGTTAATATATGTAAACTTGGTTGTAAATCAGTAAATTAGTTAAATTAGTGAAGTGTTCAAGTATAGAGGTTCTGATAGCTGTTTAAGCGTCTTGCTGTTGCTAAAGGGCGTAGCAAGTGACAGATTTAATGATAATATTTATTATAGTATTAATAATCATAATAATAGACTTTGAGGCTTTACAAAATCAACCATGATCCAGTACATATTCTAAATACAGAGACTCTTATAGTTTTTAAAACTTACGTACCTTACTAAAGGATGCAACAAGTGAATATTAACCAGTCACTGCAACTCGAATCCGAGACTTAATATTAACCAGTTACTGCAACTCGAATCCGAGACTTAATATTAACCAGTCACTGCAACTCGAATCCAAGACTTAATATTATCGAAAAGCGGTTTAACTACTAATAAAAAACACACTTGCAGCACCCTTTAGCCAAATTTTAATTAAATATCTGTATTTGTACTTGTTTTGTAAATCATGTTACTGTATTGTCATCTGTTATATTATATTATTATTATTAAATATATTATTATTATTTATTAAATACTACATTGTATGAATATATTATGTATTTGCTTTTTCTTTGCTTTTTCTATTTGAATGAATTTTTCTGCTTTGATCATATACTATATATTTATTTATTTCTTATTCTTGTCTTAATCTTTTACTTCAGGACAATAAGTTTTATAAGTTTACATAAAACAAATATCAAGTAAAAATTGATTTCTAATTTTTATTCTCTTCATTTTTACTCGTAGTTTTGTTTAAAAAATAATTATTTTGTTTAATGTCAAATTTCAAATTAACATTTAACTGAACTATTAGTGCAACATTAACCTTTTACATTCTGTCACCTGAATTTTTAATCGTAATACTTATTTTATGAACCATTTATTTCAAAAGTTGACATTCAATAAAAACCTACAATTTTAATGTAAATTTCAAGGAAAAACAGAGAAAAGTATTCAACAAAAAATCAAAAGAAATTCAATCGAGCCAATTTTTTTTGAATAAATAATCACCTTTTTTCGCAAATTTTTATCTGATTTCAGCACCCGTTCTTTGCCCCCCTCATCCAAGATGATGTCCCTGATTCGGCCCTACAGGCCCCTGACACTGTTGGCCAAAAGGAACTCTTAAAGTACGTCTAAATGTTTTTTTATTTCATCGTAGTTTCTTTACGCTTTTATTCATTTTTTTAGCACAAATTTTACGCGACTTTGACTCAGCCGGATGTCGCAGATCCTTTTAGTCAAGTTGACCGTCCAGCTGAGAAGCTTCTCGCTAAGTACGTATTTTATAGAGAGGGTTTCACTCGTAGTAGGTATTTTGTAGTTTCTAGCTAGAGGCTGCGGTGCATTTGTGGCTTATTCTGTGATGTTGCTGTCGATGATTCGGGCTGGTTCTTTTTGACACTTGGGGTTTTTACATATTTGAGTTTTTTTGACACTTGGGTTTTTTACGCATTTGGGTTTTTACAAATCGTATTTTTTCTAAACAAACTGCTTCAGCGAATGAAATAATGAAACACGAAAAAATGTAGAAATATTCAGATTTGTCAAGGTAAAAACAGTCAATAGGCAGTCAATCAGTGACCAGTCATGATCAGTCGATTATCAGTTAAGCATTCAATGATCAGTCAGTCACTTAATGATCATTCAGTCAGACAGACAATAACTAACTTTCACTCAAGTCGAATCATTGATGTTTTTCTGCTTTCTGCTATTAATGTATATTATGACTAATCAGTTTAGTATATATTCTTCTATAAAGCAGTAGCAAGTTCATATATTTACAATTCTATTCAATCGAATATAATTCTAAATATTCCTTTAGAAAAGAGGACATATATGCCTCTGACTAATATATACATATGCCCCGCGTCAAAATTATGCCCAGTTACGGAGGGTTGACCCCGCAAACATAAATAAATGACAAAATCTGTCATAAAAATATTTTAAAAAAAAAATTTGTAGAAAGATTGAATGTATATTTTCAGCTTATACGTATACATCTGTGATTGGGAGTTTTAGTGGTATTGTATTTCCTTGTACGCTGAAACTGAATACTTAATCGTTTCACTCAAATTATGTATATTCTTGTAAACTTTTACTAAAAACTTCATTTTATACTAAAATACTTGCATTGCATTTATTGTATGATTATAAGAAATCAGTACTTGCTGTACGCATTAGCATTTATTTTCTTTATTTTTTACTGTACATTATATAATTTACTGTACATTGCATTTACCGTAGATTGTATTTTTTACTGTACATTATAATTTCACTGTACATTATACTTTGTTTTGCTGTACCACGCATCTTTAGATATTAATACGCAATATTTGTGTACATTATTAATACAATATATGTCATGCATATTTTTGTATCAATAATACAAGGTGTATATATGCATCTTATAGTTCATACTGTTGGTATATTTATATTTGTATTTCGTCATACGCAATATATAAATGCGTATGACTGCTTATATTAATATATTTTTCTATTTATGCACGCTTTCATACGCTTTAATATACTAATTCTAATTCACTATTTCTATATTACATTTTTATTTGAAACGAGAAGCAATTAAAGTTTTAAACTTGCCCGCTGTCAATCCGAAATAGAAATTATTTACTAAGTTAAGAGTCGATCGTTCACTCATCACTCGGTTTCTATACACACAGTTTGCAACGTGTCACTGAATAGCCTTTTTGTGCTGATGTGACGTGAGAGACAACATTTTATTTCATCGGTGAAGATTCTTTTCATGTATGTGTATGAGATTCTGCCTTGTAGCATCATCTTGTGGATTAAGCGCACTAGTTATTTTAATGATACACTGCAATGTCTCTTTTCATATAAAATTTCATATCATTTGTTTCCAAACCAATTACGTTGATCAAGCGCACTAATCATTTCTCTGATTCAGAACAATAACAATATCTTTATTTCAGATAGGTATTTTATATAAAGTGCAATTTATATTATTAGTTGAATTTTTCTATGTTGATTAAAATTATTAGAAACATTACTTAATATTAAATATTTGTATCTATTTATTGCTATTGTGAATAATACCCCGATTTAAGCTTATACTTTCTTGCATAGACAATCCTACGGAAAGATCATTTAGAGAATTTTGCTAAGAGTAAAGCGTTCACTCATCACTTGGTTTCTACACACCAGTTCACTACATTAACATCATCTTTGACTTGTTCTTGTTGCAATTAAATATTATTTAACATTGTATAATTTAATTCTATATACAATATATCCTTGTTATATATATATCGTACACGATTTTATGTATATTATAGGTAATTTTATAGTTTTTTTATGTCATTTTATGTCATTTCATAGTCTTTTTCTTTTTCAAGTAGTTTTTCTTGTGCTGATGTGACGTTGAGATACAAATATAAAATATATTTATCTAATAATTATATCTTATGCTCATTGCTTTTCTAACAGAGTGTAAGTGGTTTATTGCTTTTTCAGAAAATATTTCTTTTGAAAATGTCCAGTAGAATATTTATGCTTTTTGTCTTGAAAATGGTTGAATAGTTTCATTATTTTCCTTATCCTAGTGGATAAAGACTTAGAGAATTGAAACACATAGGACCGAGATTCAGATCCCAATTTTACTGACAAATTAATCGCTTGTTGCGCCCTTTAGTAACATGCTTAAATTAAACCACTGTACTTGGCATCTGAACTGTAAACTGAATAAGATTAGATCAATTCACAAGAGTTTTTGTTTTAAAAATCTTTGACTTGTTGCGCCCTTGAACAAGATGATCAAGCCATCATCTTTCAGAGTCCTTTGTGTAGAAAAATCTTTATTTTTTGTTCTAGTTTTTCTATTAGTTTTCATCTGTTGACTATAATGCCAGTTCCAATGTCATGTCATGATCCAATGAAATCGTTGGAATTTTAACCAGAATCTAAACTAAAATTAGTTTTTGTTTAAATAGATTCCCCTCCTCCTGGATTTGTTATAAAAAGTACTATTATTAGTTTTCATTTATTTCAATTAGAAATTTCATTAGTTTATTGAGTTGGTAGCTTTTTCATTTAGTACATTTTTATTACAAGTTTTTTCATTTATATATAGTTATACAATATAGTTGTCTGGTTAATTTATTCAGATTTGAATTATCTGATTAATTAACTTAATATATTGGGGGCTGATTTGTCTGGTTAATGTATTCCTTAATGATTTATCAAGTTTACATGAACATGTATTTAGGTTTGATTTATCTGGTTAATGTATGTTGGGTTGATTTGTCAGGTTAATATATTTATCGTTAATTTATCTGATTAATGTATTTAGGGTTGATTTGTCTGATTAATGTTTTTGGGATTGATTTGTAACATTTGCCATGATAATAACAAAACAACTGAATTTTGATTTTTTTGACATTTTTTTCTTCTACATTTTATAGAGTCTCTGATGCTGGTGGCCACATTAAGATCACAGAAGTGAAGAAGGGCTCAATCAGCAAAGGAGACTTTGATACCAAAGTGAGTGTTGATAATACTTGACATTCATGAAGGAAAAGCTTTTAGTAAATTGTGTTAAGTATTTGACACTTGAGTAGTTGTTATACTTGTTACACTCGTCGCGTGCTTTTGATCTCTAAGTATTCTATAAATATTGTATTGTATTGTATATGTAAGTATTTTATAGGGTAGTAGACCAATGTTGTGTAGACTAAATGATATAGATCAAATGTTATAGTAGATCAAATCTCTTAGTAGATCAAATGTCCCCATGGATCAATTTGTCATAGTAGACCAAATGATTTAATAGACCAAATATCTTAGTAAATCAAATGTCCTAGCTGACTAAAATGTTGTAACAGATCAAATGCTACTAAGTCTTTAAAATTTCTTCGTATACCGACGCACACTTATCTGCACACTCTGCATTTGTGCATCTGTAGACACACTTTGCTTCTTAACCATTTTTTATAGGACGTGTTCATATTTGACGTTGGAAACGAATGCTTTGTGTGGGTGGGCAAGAATGCGTCGCCTACAGAGAAGCAAAATGGTCTTGGCTACGCTCATGTGAGTAGTACTTAGTTTAAACTCTTTGGTAAAGTGGTAGAGCATTGGACTCAAATGCGATAGGTCCAGGTTCGATTTTTATGAAAGCTTGCTTTATGGTTAACTTGCTGCACCCTTTAGTAAGACACTTAAATTGAGAGCTGTGTTTGAGACTTCATTCGTATAATACAGTCATTCAGATAATAAACTTAACTTGTTGTTGTACGCTTTAGTATCACTTAACTGGTTGAAAAAAGGACTCTACATTGATTGATTGAATCACTCATTCATTTATTCAATTGGTCATTCAGTCACTTGACTGATTGATTGGTTATAATTTAATTTAACTAAGTAATTTATTGTACAAATGATCGATTGATTGACTTATCGATTGACAGATCGATCGATTGATTGATTGATCGATAGATCGGTTGATTGATTGATTAATTGCTTACAGAGCCACCTTATGAAGACCTCTCATCCATTGGTTCCTATCATTGTAATCAAGGAAGGCCAAAACAACAAGGCATTTGCAGCCGCCATAGCTGCCTAGGCTCTGCCCTCTGACCCCTAGGCTCCTCCCCCTAGGCGGCAGGGCTCCTAGGCCCCGCCTACAGTAGGCGGGGTCTATAAATTGATTAGTTATACCAGTGTAGTAAACGAGTTCTTTTTTTAATTTGAAATAATCGAAGTTTTTACAAATAGGGAACAAATATTGGTAGCTGTTGTTTTTGATCACTTTGTCATCATTATTATCGTTTTCTACATCATCATCATTATCTTATTCGTAGTCATTGTCATCATTTTCAAGTTGTACAATTTCTAGAAATTAAATTATTTCTCTTTTTGCATTTAGCATTACAACGCGTTATTTTACTCGGATACTTTTTCGTTGAGTAATTACTTAAAATTTATTAATTATTTTATTCATTTTTATCGCAACATGTTTGTAAAATTTCTCCGAGATTTTATATTTCAGTAATTATTATATTTTAATTATGTAATGAATTTTATTGAGAAATATTGAATTTGATTGAACTATATCTTAAAAAATTAATCCTGGTTTCGGTTAAAGCTCATTGGCAAAGTGGTAGAGCATCGGACTCGAGCATGACCGGTCCGGGTTCGATTCCCATGAATGCTTACTATATCATTAACTCTCGGCACGCTTTAGTAATACTCCTTTTAAATTGACAGCTAGTATTATATGAATGAGACATCATTCATATAATACAGTAATACTGGAAACTAAACTTGTTGCACCCTTTAGTAAGCGCGCTTAAATTGACAACTGAAACTGAGACATCAATCATAATTTAAAATCCATGATGATAATCTTAAATGAATATTTCTATTACCTGTAAGTGGATTCTGGTTGTTTTTAAAATGTGTGAAATTTGGTCATTTTTATATTAATAATTTAATAATTTTTATTTAATAATAGATTTCCTTGATCAATCATTAACTCTTCTTTAAGTAATGCTATATAATATTTTCTTGTTTTTGTTATACTGCCAGCTCAATCGTGTTACCCTAATTTTAAAATAAAAATTGTTATCAATTTTTTTTCTCTAGCATTTGTGTCTGTAGTTTATTTAGTTACTGGGGTTATTTCAAAGGTGAGGGTCGAGAGGGACGATCCCCCCATCATATTTCAAAATATATAAAAATTTACTCCCTTTATACAATAAAAAAATTACCCCCCCCTTGGCATGGCCCCCCCCCCCACCCCCACTCTGTAATTGCTACTCTTGAATTTTTATTTTGCATTCGTTGGCTAACAATGGCTAATGTTTTAAACGCATTTTAGAAATTCGCATGCTTATCGTATTGCTTCTCGAATGATAGCTAAAAATAGCGAATGTTTTTATACGCGATTTAGAATAACATCTTTATTGTTTTGCTTCATAAATGCTTTTGTTTTTGTGACCATTTTTAATCTCGTCTATTTATAGACTTAACTTTCTATACAGTGCACTTACTCTTCAGTAGATATATATATTAAATATTGTATGTCTTTAATGTGGCGTTATTTTATAAAACAATTAAGAATAAAAGAATCAAAATTAACTTAAAATTAACAAAAAAGCAATAATAATTAATAATCAGGTCTAATTAATTATGAGGTCTAATTAATTAAATTACGCCTCAGTAATTAAATGAATTTAACAAGCTGGCGCAGCCAGGATTTCACAAGGGAAGGGGTTTCTTAATTTTAAAAAGTATGTTACGCCTTTTTATTCGATAATAACTATTTTGTGTCTAAACATAATTTTTTTCACTCTATCGTCATAAAGGGGGAGGAGATTTAACAGTATGAAGGGCAAATTTAACACTACAGAAAATTACTTTGATCTAAAATGAAAGGGTGGGGGACCACTGGGGTTGTAACCCGCACAATCCCCTCCCCTTTCGCAACGCCTCTGCTTAATACTATAGGATAAGACAGCCCCACTTAATTAATTTAACAATTTAATATCACACAAGTATTCAGACTGGCTTATGCTAATTACAAATTTCAATACAAGGAGAAAAATACAAGATAATTATAATGTATAATTATGGTTCACTGAAAAAAACATCAAAACGTTCAGTGAACTATATTAGCGGTTCGCTTACCCCCCTCTCCCGGTGAATTTTGTACTGAAAGATAAAGTTTTTATTTAGTAACTTTACAATAAAAAGATTATATAACAAACTTAAAACATATGTTAATAAACTAATTGAAACCATGAAAAAAATATAACCTAATTTCCTTTACATAGAAACAATCAATTGAAATGGCAAGTAGCTAGGCTTTGTGAGCCCCCTTATGTGAAGCTTCTGTTGCGGGCTCCTCCTATATTTATGTGTAACTGATCCGACTGGTCTAAGTGCGTCCTTGTGTTGATCAGCCACTCTAGTAAACTATCTTTGTTCAGAAAGACCTTCACAACTCTCTACAAACTTTCTAACTACTATCGATTTGTGCAAAATTATCTAAATCCAAATTAAATCATCAGTTTATCCGCACTACCTGGTTATATTTTCAAGATAATTAATATTAACATAAATCATTTCGTAACAACAATGCAGTTCTCGGTGAGAATGCCCCGATGTGAATGTTCCCCATGGGTTCGAATGGGTGTACCATCTTCTAAACCCGGCATTTCTTAACCCTTTTAATACTTCAACGTAGAGGGAATAGTCTGGTTTAGTGGACGGGATGTGGTTCATCTCCTTTGAGTGCAACTCTATTCCGAGTTGTTTGATTTGATCCAAGATGTGGTTGGTGGGGTTCTCTTCCAGGACTGTTTTCAGAGACGACCACTCGCTGTATTCTATGTCAAGTTTGACGTAATCGAGCACGGTCTAAAAGATGACGAATATGTTTGTTTGTTTGTTGCTTGCGTACCTGTTTATGGTTTATTTATCTGTTTCTTGTTTTTATTTCATTTATTTATTAAAAATTTACTTTGAAAATTAAAAAATGCAGCACTGTAAATAAAATCAATATAAGTCAATATCTACATAAAAAATTGACAAGAAATACATGTAAGACTGTAATGTTAATTCACAATAAAGTTAACTCCATGAAATTGTTATATTCCTGTGGATTATTCACAGAATATGACAGTTTTAATTTGTTCTTTATTGATTAATTGTTTGTTTGTTTGTATTGTATAGCTTTTGTTTGTTTGTTAAGTACTTAAAATTTCACTTTTTGCTGATGTGACATCAATCGACAAATCTTACTGATGAATGATTGAGATCTTTGACTAGGTCGCCCAGAGTCCGATATTTCCAGTCCCGAATGGGATGGTAATTCTTACCCCCAAGTCCAGTTTTGTAGAATTTAATGTTCGATCCTCTCTGATGATCACTCACATTCATACTGCAATAACAAAAACATTTTTTATTAATTACTATTTAAATTAATTAAATAATGAGTTTATTCTATAATAATTAACAAATTTCTAATACCAGGTTGCACATAAGCATTCTCTAACTTAATTGGAGTAGTTGCTCAATTTAGCGCATCGAAAAATATCTGTTTTGAAATTTCTTATTCAATTTTATAAGTTAAAATTGCCAGAGAAAGTATTATAATATCAACAGATATTATATAATTTTGATAGATGAGATTCATTCAACAAAAATATATGATACTTAGTAGTATCGTTCTGACATTTTGTGTGGGGGTTCCATCTATCGGAGGGAAGTTGACATATTTTCACTGATAATATTATAATAATATTATAAAATATTGTGATAATATCGAGCATTTGATGACAATGCTAAGCTGATAAGCTTCATAAAATATTCGTGCAATATATATATGCAGGTGCTTAGTTGTAAAGATTGCTTTATAAGAAATTGTAATCTTTCGCGAAGCCATTAATTAAATGCTGTATACACATGTCAAGACAAAGATCAAGAATTAAGATTCAAAAGCCTATTCAAAATGAGTAAAATTAATACTTTTTATTATAATAAATTTTATTATAGTAAAATGTATTACAATAAATAAAATAAATATTATTATAGTAAATTTTCATGTAAAATATTGTATTTCTTATAAAGTTCGCGTTCGTCTAGTGGTTAACGCACTAGTCATCGGATCTAAAGGTTGTGGGCTTGATTCCCACAACGAAAATTAAGAGTCTTCTCAAAACTGTCCCTCCCTATTCAATTCCCTTCAAAAAATTAATCTAGACGGGTTTCAACCTTAACGGAGCGGGGCTTGTGAAAGATTATGCCTCACTATTTCCTACCTGGGATCAAATGCCCATACGTCACAGGCATATTCTTGAACCACGTGATCATCAAACGACCAATCGTCATTGATTCTAATAAAACAAAAGAGAAAGAAAAATAACAGGTCAGTAAGCAAATGTCGGGTAATTTTTCTACCTGAGAAAACCAAAAGATCTGTATTTGAATTGATAGCGGGGGTGGGACACTTTAAAATAAAAATATCTAAAAGTATCAATAAGTAAGTTGTTTTATTAATTGAAACTTTTATAATTATTCGTTTTCAACAGGGTCGTCGGTATAACAGAGTCAAAACATTCCAGTTTAAAAGCCGATTGTATAAAAACCGCAGTGTTTTTTCACTTTGTTTCAAAAAAATACTCTCACGTGTCTTGAAACAGTTAGGATTAAGGTTAGGGTTAGTTTTATAGTTATAATTGGCATTAGTGTTAGTGTTGGGTTAGAGTTTGGGTTAGGGTTAGACCTACACAAAGCAGAATTGTTTTGAATTTATAAATGAAAAAAATCAGAAATAATTTTAACCATTTATTAAGACAATATTCAAATTTATGACTATTTTGAAAATTTCATGTGGGGTGGTTACAGTTCATTGATTTATTTACCCCTCTGCAAAAATATTTGCTTAATTATTTAATAAGAAATTTGAATTAATTATTTAATTAATAAAATTAATCAAACAAAATACAAAATATAGAAGACAATGTATATATATATATCAAAATAAATATTTATAATATAATATAAATAATATATAATAAGTCAAAATACAAGATCCTTCTCTGGATCTCCCCCTCCCCCCCTCTTATTGGCTAATCCTTTAGCCCCTTAATTCCCCTCTTATTAATTTAATCTATTAATACCTACCCGAATGAATAAACGAAGCAGGGTTTACCAAAATTGTAGGGGGGTACTACACACGCGTTCCACCCCCCATCCCCTTGGTTTCCTAATCTGACTGACCGAGTACAATTCACTTCTAATTCCTGCACGAGGCTAAAAATAAATATTTCGATCAAATTAATAAAAAAATGAAAATTAATTTTTTTTGAAAACTAATTTTAATTTCTCCGATACATTTTTTCCTCTCTCAATTGATGGTTTGTCCTCACTGCTTGGGTGGAGCATGCGTGGTCTTTCCTGATACTGAGGGGCGTCTGCGATATTGTTCCTCGACGGATAAACAGACGTTAAACTTTTATTGATATTGATTGATTGACGACTGCAACAAACTCCATTAAAGTTTTGATATAAATAATAATGCTAACTCTAATCCTAATCCTAACCCTTCCAGTTTTGAACTTTTATCTCAACTTTTTTGAGTGAAATCAAGAACATTAAAAAATTGTTGCCCAAAATAAAAACTAAGAAATTCTCACGCGTGAAAGATGTTTTCAGCGTCTAAAGCAGAGGTAGAATTTGTTAAAGATCGGATTTCTAAGAGATTATAAATCCTAAGCGCATCTTCTTGATTTGAATCGAGATTTGATTGACCGATAGACGTAGTTGATCTTTGACTTTGGTACAATGTGTTCGCCTGTGTAATAAATAGTGCAAATTTATATAATGCAATATGTAATATATAGAAGGGTTTTCGGGGGATTTGTTCGGGGATGGACTAAAATAGGTTTACATATGAAAAAGTTCTTTTATCGCTAACTTCTGTAATTTAAATATTTTTCATGATTTTGGCTGCTTATTGAAAGTTCATTTTCACAAGCAATTTACTATAAATCTTTTAGCTTTTTTATTGGTATACCTAATCTTTATGATAAAATATTTTATTTTGAAAAATAAAATTGTGTATTTTAATAGGCATTCTGAAAGTAATTTCTTAATTCATAGTACTGTGTATGTGATCATATGGTTATTTTACATTATATGTGCTCATGCGATTATTTCACAGCAGTGAAACATTATTGCGGAGGATATTACTAAACTGTTTCATTATTCCAGTATATGCTTAATTCAGCAAATTATAAACCTAATTAAGCAAACTAGACTGATTTTTATATCGAAGTTACTATGCATCAAAACGTTTGTTATATTCTACAGTACGCGAGTTTCGATACTGCCTCATATGAGTACTTAACTTAAGCTAGCTAAAGACAGGGCGCCATTGTCTGTAGGTTTTCAAATGTATTTAAATCCCTTATTAAAAATAAAATGTATAAGTTGATTAAAATAGAGTAAACACGGTGTTTTGTTCTTCTGTATAATTTAACTGCCAATGGGGGTTCGACAACATAAGATGACGGTTCAAATTGTCCCCCCCCCCCACATCATCACTTCTATTGCTTCATCCTAGTCCTTAACATATATTTCATTCTTCCCACTGTAAGACAGTAAGACTATTTCTAATCGGATGGTAGATCCGCTTTATCTCTCAGAGAAACAGACATCATTCATTCCCATGCCCAAACGATAAGAATTTTAACGATCTTCAACGATCAGCATCATAACCATACTCGATCTCAGCATCTTACCGTACCTCAAAAATCATTATTTGGAGTCATTCACCAAAATATACATTACCTTGGTGGTAATGTGTACCACCTACACGGTGGTACACAGAAAAAATCGCCCTAAATACACTAACCCGATAAATTAAGATCAATTCTTAAACCAACTTAACCATAACTAGGGTTATGTTGCAGTTGAAGTTACGGTTTGTGTTAGGGATGGATTAATATAAGTGCTAAGGTAAAGTTCATGATTAAGTTAGGCATAGTGTTATTAATTGAATTGACAGGGTCGCTTTATCGGGTTAATGTATTCGGGCCGCTTTGTCGGTGTACATGTAATAAGCGTGCTCGTTCTAATGGTTAGCACACTACGGATCCAGAGGTTGCTGATTCGATTCCAAGCGGATGTGAACTCTCTCACAACCTTCCATGTGCACTGTCCCCTTCTGATTTAACTCAGCTCTAAATATAGGGGACCGGTACTGAATGAGCCACGTACTGAATTAGCATATCACTGTTTTGGAAAAATCACAGTTCAATTGAAATTAAATTTTCTGGATCATTCAGTACCGGTCTCCCCTCCCAACCCTAATAGTTGGTTTGAGGGAATGAGAAAGAAGATTGATTGCCCCTTCATTATATATAAAGATTTAGAATGCTAGATACATATATCTAGGTCAATCTTCACCTTTACCTTTTTGCACTATGTCAACATGATAGCGACGTGTCATAGTAGTATTTACAAGTCGTGTCGTTATGTAAATCGCTCTACATCAATATGACAGTATATTAATATTGTATATTTATATAGTATGGTCGTATTGTGTAACAATACGGTAATGCAAAATATTAGGTTTAAAGTCACGTATAGCAAAGGCTACCAGAGATTATAAAATTTATAATCCAGATTTATAATGCGCTCTAACGGCCTAATAATTTAATCCTTTAATAGGTCAATTGCATGTAGGTAGTGTATATTCAAGTCTAGTCAGTGGCTTACCGAACGTGCATGCAGCCAGAGGGGAAATTTATTTAATGGGAGTTTACCTCCAAAAGATCGCAACAACTTAAGTAATGACTCTTTAGGTTTTCACTTCGTTTGAACGTTTAAACGAGCAATACCAATAACATAACAATTTTAACTCGATTGTTTTTAGGAAAGAAAATTCAGTTTCGTTTCTTAAGAATACATACTTTTTATAACTGTCTGATAACGACTTTTAATGTATTTATATGTATTTTTTATAAATCAATTCATATGCCGTTGGGTGGCATAAATGCCTCCCCCCCCCCCAATCATACCCCTCCCCTTTCGATACGCCAGTAAGGCTAAGTTAGTGATTAAAAATATTATTTGCAAAGTATACATTATAGAAAGTCATCTATGCAGAATCCATACAAATTAATATAGTCACTTTAAAACAACTACGGAACTGCAACTGAACTGCAATTAAAAATAAATAATTTTTACTAGTGTACCATTTGTATAATTTTATAATATATTGAAATATCGATTTTAGTAAAAAATCGATATTTCTATTTAATAAAACATATATCAGTTAATTAATGAAGTTAACTAAATATATATATAAATAATAACGAAATTTTTTTTTGCAATTTGGCAGCTTTTTGACTGGTAAAGCATATATAGCGTGCCATTATTTTATGTATCACGACAACACGGCCCGAATACATTAATCTGATAAACATTAATAACCCCAACCATAACCAACCCTAAACATAAACCCTAAGCCTAAATATTAACCACAACCCGAATCCAACGCCAACCGTAACTTTAAGAATTTTTATAGTCGGGGCCGATTTGAGGGGTCAGGATTATTTTTATATTTATGTAATTCTGAAAGTTTATAGATAAAAAAGCATTATATAAGTTAATTTTAAATTTTATTAGTTTAATGTGAAAGTTTATTTTAAAGTTTACAAATAAAACGAGCATCTTACAAGTTTATTTTGAATTTTTCAACTAACCTGTTCATTGCTAAGTTTCAATTTTTGTGTTGCATCATTCAGATTCTCTAACTTGAGTTTTTCTGATATTTTTCCAAATAATATTAAAATTAGAGAAATGATAACCGCAGTGAAAATAAGTTGTAGCGTACGTTTTTGTATTCTCATTGCTGTTTCTTTATTTGCTTTTGTCACATTCTTCTTTCTCTCTTTCTTTATTTGTTCTTTCTCCGTTTCTTTCACTCTCTTTTTCTCTTTTTTCTTTTTTCTCTTGCTGTCTTTTTATCTCTGTTACATTTTATTTTAGTTCATAATTATATCCTGTTTCTCTCTTTCTTTTTTCTTTATTTCTTTCTTTCTATAATTATTATTATATCGTTTATTTCTATCAATTCAATAGTAATCTATTATCGCCTTGCTAATTATATAACATATAAAGTAAAATTGATTATTTACGCTATAGGCTAGAAATAACATTTTAATAAATAATTCTATATTGAATTATGTTTGAAAATTATACACTAGGCCTACATGTGAAACTGCACTAAGAATCATTAATGGCTAAGCCTAAAAGTGCCTTTACAGAAAACAATATATTTTGCTTATATAATATATTTTTATATATTTTAGCCAACGGCTAAAATATATATGCCACCCCCCCCCCCCGCCCAATTGCATAATATTAGATTATACAAACAAATAATACTTGTATACATCGATGCAGAAATAACGTATCTGATTACATTTAATTTGTTTAAACGTATTTAAAAGTGCTATTTTTATAATTTTTAAATATTTTTATTCATTCGGGGGCCAGTTAATATTTAGGGTCCTAGACTCGCCCCTAATGCTCAATTTATTTCTAAGTAAAAATCTAATGTAATTTTGTTAGTAGGCCTATAGTGAGTTACTTTATTGAGCAGTCAAGTTGTTTAATTAAATACCTGCATAATGTTTCTGTATTGTCCAATAGTAAGAAACAAGGCTTTACATTATTCAGGCGTCGGTTAAATACTAGCGGATGGGATCAGTAATAAGTTAAAATTTATAATTTCAGTTTAATATTTTTATTAAACTGAAATTATATTTAAATTTGAATGATGTCTCAGACGTAAAAGTCAATTGAATTGTCTTACTAAAGGGTGCAGCAAGTTCAGTTTAACGTCTGGATTAGTGTATTATAATTTACATAAACGATGTCTCATCACACGTTTGCTGTCAATTTTAACGACTTACTAAAGAGTGCAGCAAGTTAGCGCAATACTGAGCAATCACGAAACTCGAACCTATAGACGAGTCTTATCCGAGTCTGATGCGCTACCGCTTTACCAAATAGACTTTTTAGTAGAAGTAAATTATCACAGAAACATGTTTGCAAAAAATGAAAACAAGGTATATAGGACGCTTCATCAAGGACTAATCGTGGAATTCAACTTTATTTGATGAACAATCAGTTGATGAAATGTCCTCTGATAATTAATCTATTGACCAAATATCGTTTGCTGTGAACAGTCTTATAAAAGTCCGCATACCGACAATACTCGCAATGAATTTAGTATAATATATTTGTCAAAATATTATATTAATTTATGTGTAAATATTAAATCGACTGGTATATTATACGGCTACTATAGTGTGAAAAAGAGTGAAATTGTGAGATACAGGAAACGAAGACACAAAGAAAATAAGAAGGGGTTCAATGTTTCCAATAAGAAACTTTATTTTAAAATTATCTACTGATATTATGTGACTCAATACTCGAACCTCGCTCCTCTTAAAGATAAAAATAAAAAACCCGTGAGCAGCCTATACCACTGGTATAAATGACAGGCTAATTAAAATCATCATTGTACTACAGGTCGAAATTTATAATTATCTTTTTTTACTCTTAAAATTGTTTGTATTTTTAATAGTCCTAAACTTACTATAGGATATAGAGTGTAAATGACTCTTGGGGGGGGGAGGGGGTAATTAAATTTGGGTATGGGGAGGGGGCGAGGGAGGTGATAGCATGCTGTTTCGAAAAGAAATGGCGTAGCAAGGTTTTTAGTTTAGGGGCGCTTTTGAAAAGATCCCTTTATGATATGATCCCGTTATAAATTTGTGGGCCCTTCAATTAATTTTTTTTCCATATCAGAGACTTATCATTTTTTGATAACAATTTATGCGACAATCTTTTTTACATTACGAAAAATGAAATTATGATTTTATTCGCTAAGGGGCATCTTAAATTAAGGGGCAAAAACTGAAAGTACAAATTGAAAACTTGACAAGACGATATAGAAATAGAGAGAATAATGATACCTTAAAATGAAAAATGATAATTTGTTATTTTTCTAATAGTTTCAATTGAATAAATATTTCTTTTTACGTTTAAATATTTAATTTATTGGAATCACATATTTAATCACTTTCTGCGTTCTTATTTGTTTCATTGATTCTTAAACGACTACACGACTTAATGCTAAATGTAAGCTTAGTGAAATACATATAGCAAATATAAAACAGAAAAAATGACAAAACAATGAATATAATGACAAAAAACAAACTTTTAGTGTAACAAATTTTAACCCCCTCCCCCTTCCCTCCCCCCCCCCTTTGATATACACTGTAGATCATATAGTTAATAGGCTTAACTTAAAAGAAATATATTTCTAAACATCAAATTACGGAGGGGGGGGCCGTATCCCCCGTTTGAGTCTTTTTATGAATTTATTGTACGAAACTTTAGTAGTGCATATCATAATATCACTTCACAATTATACTCTCAATATATCATCGGCCTTATGAGGGCGTTTATAAACTTTTTGCTCCATTGTTGGCTAATTATTCAACTGCATTAATTGAGTTGCATCACGTGGCAATTGACCTCACGAGCTCCGCCCATTTAGCGTACACAGTGGCGTAGCCAGGAATTGATTAAGGGGGAGGGGGGGGGGGCGGTATCCTCGAAAATGTAAACTTTTGAGTCACAGCCTTTTTTATGTTGTCATGAAATTATAATCTTCAATTTCATATATACTTAATCTTTTAATTTGTTTTTGAATTTAATTTTTTAATATTTAATCATTAAATACATATATTAGTTCAACGAAAAAAATATTGCATTACATCTAAACAAGTTATAAGGATCAAAGCCAACAAAACGGTCCCGACAATTTGGCCGTTTGATATAATAATTGGCCTAATAATACTTGGACTAATAATACTTGGACTAATAATACTTGGACTAATAATACTTGGACTAATAATACTTGGACTAATAATACTTGGGTTATGGTTAAGGCTATGGTTATGGTTAGGGCTATGGTTACGAACTGATTCGGGTTAGTATTAGGATTAGGGTTAAGGATCGACTAGGGTTAGGGTTCGGTTTAGGATTAGGTATCGATAATGGTGAGGGTCAAAATTAGGATCAGGGTTACGGTTAGGGTTCGGAATCGATTAGGGTTAGGGTTAGCTTGAGGGTTATTGTTAGGGTTAGCTTTAGGGTTAGGCTACCGGTTATAATTATGATTGAGGGTAGTGTTAGGATAAGGTTTAGGATTAACTTTGAAGTTAATTATGTTTATCGTTATTAATTGAATGGACGGAATCGACTTGTTAATGTTTTTGGAGCCGTTTTGTCGATGTATCGTTTTCAACACATCCTACTATGTAACATAGCCTATAATTTTCGCTGAGTTTAGATTTATCAAGTTAACGTTTCATTTTTCTATACACAATGTTTTCATCTCACATGCGCTCATCGTCCACAATACTAATTGCTAGAGGTAATGCAAGAATAAATTAATAATATCGATCTGTTATAATAGATTGTTTTCAACTGGGCAGTGAGCAGGTTTTGAACTTGATACACCGAACAACAGCTGGGGCCCCACTATCTTATGCATCATACGAAATTTCTTGGGGCCTGAAATGGGTTTGGGTTGAGTTAAAAGTTTAGGTCGTTAATGAATTAGGGCTAGAGTTAGGGTTAGAGTTAAAAGATATAAGTCCACAGTTTCGTCAACATTAATTCATGCATAACGATCAAATAAAGGGTGCAGCAAGTTAGTTATAATTATGCTCACTATTCTTGAACTTTGTTCAGTGCGTTAGCCAGGAATTAACCAAAGAGAGTGATATGGGGGTTGTCACTCTTTTTCACTTGTTCGTCTTCATTTTGTTCCGATTTAATATGTTTTTCAACTTGTACAGCTGCAACGCAAAAAATCAGTAAATCGTCACAAGAGGGGTGCGAAGTTTAACCGTTAAATTCACACTTTAAACATTACAATAAAAACATTTTTTGCATGCAATGGGGAAGTTATAACACTCACACCCCTCTCTTGCCTACGCCACCGTCTTTGAAAAGAAGTGCAGTTAGGTAGATTCTAATATTATTACAGTGTTGATAAAATAGTATACAGCATTATACACTGTAGTAGCATTAACACTTCAGTATACAGCTCTATCTTGCGAATAGATCAAAGAATATAAAAAAAATCTATAATTATAATTATTATCAAACTAATTTCTGATCATTTCTGATTATGCAAACACAAAAAAGTGGAAAATAAAGAAATAAATCGTATATATTTTGTAACTATCTATGTAACTAAAAGCCTTTTTTTATATAAACTTGATGGATACAAATGGGGCGATTATCCCCCACTAAATTTCTTCATGTATATATTATATATCATATGTATATTTGGGGACCTCTGTGTTACAGTTTGTGTAAATATTTCTGTGTGTTTTGTTGAATATTTATGTCAGTGTATACGGGGCTATTAAAAATGTCTAAAAGATTGAAAAAATAAATTTAGGAGTAAATATAGTCAATTATAGGCTTAACGAATAATTATCACATTAACTTGGGCTTTGGGAACTGCCCCACAATCTTGATGTTGATCCCCCCTTGAAATAAAGATGAAATTACTTCCATGAAGCATTAGTTTAATATTTAAAATAAGGTTTAAAACGAAGGCGCGCCGTCAAGGTCTATGATTATAAAAAAAATCAAATTGTTTTTTTTGCCTGGGACTTTTTCTTAAAGATTGTTGAGATTTTGAAGTGTGCATGGTGTCGCCCGTGTAAATAACAGACATTAAATAATACAATGAATTCTGGCAAGGAGTTGAGTAATGTTATTATAAGCAGTGAATATATTAATATCAAGCAGATGAATTAAGTAGAGGGTAGCATGAAAGCCATTCATTTTAGTGAAAGATTAAAATCCTTTTTTTGCTAAAAATATAAATAATTATTTGTTGTCTATAGGCCGACGAACGGACGAACAAATTACGACACAGCGAGAATACAGATGCACGTAAATGCACGTAAAGGCAACTAGAGACAAATAATCAGAGCCAAACATGTATAAAAATGATTGTATAAAGAATAGGTTATAACACTACATACAAAATATAGAAACTATTGAATTATAAAGTACAGCTATATCAAGCATACAAATATTTATTATTGAAATTGCAAATGTAGAAATATTATTATACGGTTGCGAGAAAACGTCTTTTCAAGAATAATGAAAGTATAGCATATCGATTTTTATCTTCCATTTCTAAAATTTGGAACAACGCCACAAATGAGTAACTCTTCATAATATTATCATCTTACTCAGTCCCATGTCTCTTTCTCTCTTACCTATTGTACCTATAATGCATATTATGCACACATTCACATGCTTTGTGCCTACAGCTTATTGTGTTCACATACTTTTTTCTTCACAACAATGCACCACGTGGCTTTGGTTGTTTTTCGTGTGTGGGGTTGTGGGGTGTTTTACTCATTTTGTAATGTTTATGACTTGCTTTTTGTGTTAATATTAAGAAATGACTAGCTGTGGATATTGTGTGTTTATATTAAAATTACTTGGGATTAAGGGATGCTTTTTTTCTGTGATAAACGTAGCTTATGCCTATTTCGAAGTACACGTACAAAAAGAAGCTAAAAAATTACTGGGGGCATTAACCCCTAGCCCCCTGAGGCCGCCACAGCCTTAGGCCTATTTTAGGCCTTCACCTTCACAGTAAGGCCTATAAGCCCGATAACTTTTTTGCTACGAATAGTTAATAAAAAATATATATTGTTAACATTAATTTATAATAATACATCAATATTTCTTCTCATATTTCTAATCTAATAAATAATATTAAATGCACGTTATTTAGGACTATAGTATACTTCATTTAGCTGAATTTGTTTAATTAAGGCATTAATTTGATTTAATTACAATGTAGGCTATTTGAATTAAGTTAGGTTATTTATTGTTTCATCAAATTTTAAATTAAACAATTTAATACCCGAAAACTTATAATAGTAAACTTGTCTAATTTATTAAAAATTAACTACTAACTTTTATACAAATTATAAGTTTCCTACGGCTCTAATTCTTTTGTAAACTTATAATTATTTATGCATAATAATTAACATAGAAGACATCCAAATTATTACAATTAGTTAAATTGAGTTGACCTACCTTATATTTATTAGGCCTAATAACGAAACTGTTAAATTAATTCATAATAAATGAATAATATTCAATTTGTACAGATAAGATTTTGTAAATTATGAATGCATCAATTCTTGTTTCGTTAATCCTTACCACAGTTTGTGTAGCGGGTGTGTCTGAAACCAGTAAGTTTTTTAATTTAATTAAAAAAGTAATTAATTAATCGATATAATTACTTAAAAATTCATTAAAAACGCGAAAAAATCGCACTGCATTATGGAATAAAACATATATGTAAAAATGTACATTAAGAATAAATTTACACATGTATAAAAAACAAAGAAGCATTTTGAAATTAAGATTCTGGGATAAATCCTGTGTTATATTTTATGAGAGGGGGGAGGGGTGAGAATAATTTTTCCCTATCATTTTTTTGTACTATTATAATAAAGGCCCTTTTAAAACGATATAAAATTCAAGTGAAACGGGAGAGGGAGAAGGTAAATACTCGTAGCTAAAATTTACAATGTAATTTATTTTTTAAAAATTATTTTTAATTTACAATGAATATTCCTTATTGATTGAAATATCTATTTTAATACAACTTGAACAATATCTAAACGAATGCATTTATTTAATCCATTAAAAAGCCTTTGACTGCGTGATTTTAATTTATATTTTAATAAGATTTAAACAAATCATTTATTGTAATCAATTAAAAACTGATTATTTTTTAGATTCTCTCAATGCTGCCGATCAAACTGATCTCAAGCTAAGACGGATCCGTTCGGCTCACCGAGTCAAACGGATCATCGGCGGATCCAGCGTCTACTCGGGTCAGTGGCCCTGGCTCGTCAGCCTCAAGGGACAGATCCCCTCGTCCTCCTGGGGATGGATTGTAACGTCCTACACAACCTACTACTGCGGAGGCAGTCTGATTAATAAGAGATGGATCGTTACCGCTGCGCATTGTTTTGCGTCGCCGGGCGCTCCGTAAGCGTTTGAGTAAAAAGTGTTGCGTTTTATTAGTGAAAAAAGTTGCCATTTGCGTTTTATTAGCGGCAAAAATTTACTGTTTGTTTTTTGTTAACAATTGAGCTGATTTTCTTGAAAGGAAATAAATATTTTACATTTTTAAGATATCAAATGCAGTGGACTAAGTCCACTGTCCACTGTCCACTGTCAAATGCATATAGTTCTATTTTTTAATCAATTAATAAACCAATAGTAAAATAGTTACAAAATAAATTAATTGAATTTTTAGTTAATAATTACTGTTCTTGTTTTAGTTCTGGAGTCAAGGATCCTCAATATTGGCAAATAAAGGCCGGAGATGTCAAACGAACAGTTAGTCAATTTTGTTTATTTAATTAAGTAAAAAAATGTATAAAGTAACAAGAGATATTTGAATTTAATAGTGGAAAGTTACAATTTTATTTAATTTAAATAGATTCTGATATTATACGGTGATTTAATTGTGTGCGTTAAAAATATTTAACTCATAATTTTTTTTGCGAAATTACCTTAGTCGAGTTAACTTTAAGATTACATTTATTGTGAAATTATAAATCCAATCAATTCAGGATTTCATTTATTGTAAAATTGAATATAATTTAATATTTATTAGCCTATATTGAAAATCTAGTTAACTTAGTTAATTTGTTTTATCATGAAATAAGCTCCCCCAATCTACCTTAGAGAAGTGGTTAGAGAGCACTGGACTCGAGCGCGACAGGTCCAGGTTTGAATCCCAGAAATTTCACCATTTCCCTAACTTGTTGCACCTCTTAAGACGCTTACATTGACAGCTACATCTCAGAAATCGTTATAATACAATATTCCATGACGTTAACCTTAAACTAAACCCCCTCCCCTTCTCTAGTTTTTCGCTTAGAGCTACTTCATGAAATTGGCTTGTAATTAAATATTGAGTTACATTTTTATCAGAGCTGGTATCTGGCGAATAAATCAGACAAGTTTTTTTATCTGTTCTGCCATCTAGTGAGTGTAAAATAATACAATTGTTAGTTACTGCCTGTTAGGTTAGCGGGCCCGTTGATTGGTTGAGACAATTGTGGGCGGACTTTACCAACCAACCAACGTCAACCTGGTGGTACGTGGGCGCGGTCAAAATTATCATTCATCCTCAATACAACGCCCAAGGTCACTATTTTTAATTATTTGTATTAATAATAGTGCCACCCCGACAAAACGGCCCCGAATGCATTCACCAGACAAAACGGCTGGAATACATTACCCTGACAATACGGCACCAAATACATTAACCCGACAAAGTGGCACCGAATACATTAACCCGACAAAAAGGCCCCAAACACATTAATTTGACAAAACGGCCACGAATACATTAACCCAACAAACTCTTTTATACTGAATCACGTGCATAGAAGTATAACATTGTACTATTTATAGAAGTATAACATTATGCTATTTATAGAAGTATAACATTATGCTATTTATAGAAGTATAACATTATACTATTTATAGAAGTACAAGATTATACTATTTATAGAAGTATAACATTAACATACTTATTATAATAATTAATATAAATTATTCATTTTATGAGTTTAGTTTAATTTATTTAAATTTAAAGTAAATGTTTTTATTATTTTGGTATATAGACAGATGGGCCAATGATTTTGCCCTTGTTAAACTAGACAGAGATCTGCCTTTGGATGGAAAATATTTGGGGGCGGTAACACTCCCTTCAACTGTTCCCGCTAACTGGCCCCCCACAGGGTCGAACTGTTCTATGCAGGGTTGGGGGTGCACTTACGATGGTATGAAAGGGGCGCCCCTTTTTATCTTTTAAAATCCATATATTTTATAGTAAATTTCTATGAATCTTATGCTTAATAATTTGAATTGATTTCAACTAAATTTAATATAATGGCAAGCTACAAAAAATTAAATTTAGGCCTACATATTAAATTTACACCAAATTTAATGAAAAAATAAAGTAATGCATATTAAAAGCAACAAAAAGTAAATATACAAAAATTAATAGTTTGAACCAGTAGCAATTTCAAGAGAACTTTTTAGTAAGTTAAACTGAAGTTTCTCATTTTAAGTTTTTACATTTTTTGGTATTAACAGGGGGTCCACTACAAGAATACGCCCAGTCGGTAATTTTACCCATAAATAGCCAGTCAGACTGTGCGGCGGACTTTGGTGACATTGGACCAAACAGACTTTGTGCTGGATTTAATTTAGCAGACAAGGGAATCTGTAAGGTTTGTGCATTTTATTCTAGAATTATTTATTTCTTACTAGAATTATTATTTCTTACTAGTAAAAAGCTAGTTAAAAATGATGGAAAAATGGAAACAATGCAAAAACTAACATGTAAAACTACACTTAAAGTTTTAGACAAGTAAAAATATCATTAACAATTGTACTTAACGTTGAAATAACCTAAACTCTAAAACTTTTCAAGCCTGTATGCCTTCCTGTTGTAAGATACAGTTGATTGAATCGTTCATTGATTTAAATCATTTTATTGTCTGATTATAAAATGAGGCTTGTTGAACTTGCCTGCTTAATAAGTATATGAGCAAGTCTCAATTCACAAGCATAAAATAGAAATTATTAAGAAGTGAATTATTAAAAATTCCTCACGATGTAAATTTTATAGTAAGTGATATATAATTGTTCCAAAACATGCAAAAATTAATCGGCAATTTTAGTTTAAATATGAGAATTATTTAGTAATAAATACAGACTCGTATACAAGTAATAAAATGCTATCTAAGTAATATATTTAATCGCATTTGTGCTTCTGCCTACATTTAATTTTTTTTAATTTTTAGGGGGACAGTGGCGGCCCCTTGGCCTGCGTGGACGGGGGGGTATGGAAACAAGCCGGGATTGCTTCGTTCGCGAGCGGAACAAGTTCCGGCAATTATCCCGGTGTCTTCACGCGTGTGTCCTCGTATATCTCCTTTATTACAAGCACCCTGGCTAAAAACTAATTTTTATATATTTTTTCATCAACTAGCTCAATGATATAGATACAATTATATAGTAAAATTTATTCAATGGGGGGAGGGGATAAATGAAAATTTGGAGACGGATGGAGAATATAGAATCTAAGTAATTAAAAGAATATAGTATACCAAATAAAATTAAAAACTGTAAAAATTGATGTATGAGGGATTTGGGTTGTGTACTTAGGAAACTTAGAACTAAAGGTTTTATAAATAATATAAAAATATTCAGAAGGGGTAGTGGTGCTCCAAGTTGGGGGGGCGGCGAGGGGGGGGGGTAAAGTACTCATTGCTAAAGTCTAATTTATATAGAAAAATTTAAACAACATTTATATAGGCCCCCTAGTGAAATTTTCTTTCGTTCACTGAAATATTTTCAGTGAACGAAAAAAGCTATTTTTTATTTCTGTATGGCGGTTGCGTTTGCTGTGTTGCGGTCACGTCGTTATATAAATCAGTCTTTTAAAAGTTAGCTTATCTTAAATATTTATAATATTAGTTAAAAATTGGACAAATTGTTGTCAATTTTAAATTAAAAAATATATTACTATTTTTGATATTATTGTTTTTATTTTAGAAATTATTTACTGTCCTTTTACACATATAAATGAACGATAAGTAAACCTGTGCTGAATAATAAGTCAGTTATATTGACGTAAAAAAATAGTCAGTAAATAGTAAGTAGATAAATCGCAAGTAAAGTAAATAGTAAACATTGTGTTAAAAAATACTTAACAAGAAAAATCACCGAAATTCATAGCAAAGCATTAGTATAAGCTCTAATTTAACCCTGTATCTTGCCATAACCTTAACCCTACCTCTAATCTTGCTAAAAAAAAGAAAACGAGAAAGAGATGATTGTGTACCACCATATATGGGAATCAAACCCGCAACATTTGGTTCCGCAACTCAGAGTGTTAATCACTAGATCAAAAGCATTACTTTTTTACGTAATTTTTTATTCTTTCACTCAATTTTGTTTAACTTGGGTCAATATTATTTGATTTGACTCAATATTCTTGTTCTTTGACTCGATATTCTTGTTCTTGTCATTCTTGTTCTTGTCTCAATATTCTTGTTCTTGACTCAATATTCTTGTTCTTGACTCAATATTTTTGTTCTTGACTCAATATTCTTGTTCTTGACTCAATATTATTGTTTTTGACTCAATATTCTTGCTCTTTGACTCAATATTCTTGTTCTTGATTCAATATTCTTGTTCTTCTTCGTTTCGCTACAACGTAACAGCCGGTCATAGAATCCTACAATGTGAACATCTTCCAATATTTGACAACAAGGACAGATGAACATATTATAGGCTCTTTGACCAGCCTTTATTTGCGTCACATCACATCATCGTCATCGTCACATCAGCACAAAAACAGTAAAAATCCGTTGAGCATTTGTTCAAATTTTATCCAAGGCAGGAGGTGCTCCTATCCCCTCCCGCACTCCCAGTATCTACGTTCAAAAAAATCTTTTGTATCCACCAACGATATATAAATGATCAACATCTGAGTTTTTAATCCTAACCAAAATCCTTTCGTAATAACATTTTCTACCTTAATAATACAAACTCTAAATAACATCCTAATTATAACCCTAATCCTAACTTAAACCTATCCCAAACCTTACCTTAATTCTATAGCCCTGGCCCCTAATCCTAAACCTAAAAACCTCAAATTTTTAGTGCATAACTTAAGGTTACAAATAATCTAAAGTTAATCGTAACATAGTCCTAACCTAAAAATATTTTATTCTTGCGCATTGCTTTTTTTTAATAAAATAACTTTGTTTTTTTAAATTATATTTCATAATCTAATCCCAAAATTTGAAGTTGCCAAAAGCTGTAAAATTAAAAACAATCCACCATAAAAATTTATTTGATGGCCTTTATTAGATATAACGTACTTTTTACAGACTATAAATTACGATTAAAACTAAACTTTTCGATACGGTACTCTATTGCGAAACTGAATAATACATGTTGATTTCTTTGTTAGGGGGAGGGGGCTCGCAGCAGCCCCTATCCTAGTGCGCTATTAATAGAAATAAAAATTATCCTATAACTACATACAAAATATAATCCCAGAAATACCTTCAAAAATACAATCTACTTCTGCTTCAAAACAGTATCTTACTTGCTTCTGAACACTTCAGTTTGTACGAATGACAAATATTATACTTCTCTCTCTCTCTCTCTCTCTCTCTCTCTCTCTCTCTCTCTCGCTCATTTTCTCTGTGGAATGTAGGTTAAAATGGAGCGGGAGAATGAACGAGGGGCCACTGGGCTAGGCCGATATGACCTCGATGGGTCAATGCTAAATGCATTCCTATTCTCAATATCAAGGACCTGCTCTTTATAAAATAAAAAAATTAGAATCAGTTGAACCCAACCCCTAATTCAAAAAATATAAGAAAATATATATTTTATACAGATTCTGAGTTCAATTTAAAAATTTAAATCAGAATCTGTTAAAAATCGGTGAGATATTTAGGCCTCCTACAAAAATTACATTCTTTTTGAAATTTAACTAAATCTACATCTTAAATTTAACTCCCACCCCTCCCCCTTCCCATCCCTTCTTCACCCCTTGATAAAACAATTAAACGTTAAATCTCCCTCCTCCTTTATTTTAGAAACTAGTTTTTGCCACCACTGCAATACAATGCACAAAGTGGACCAAGGCCGCTATACAAGCCCACGATGGAGGATACTGAAGGGGGAGAGAGGGGAGGTCAAGGGAAAACGGGGGAAGCCCAGGGGAGGGGCTAAGGGGGACTCGAGTGGCCTCGGGCTTGTTGACCTTAGCCTATAGTAGTTAGGCCGCAGCGTTGATATGTTTTTTTATTTAATGATATATGACTGTAATAAACATGTAGTAGTAAATAATTATAGAGCAATTAATTATTGCTGTAGTATAAATAATATTACTATAGCAGAAATTATGTTACTATATTAATATAAATTAATTAAATATTACTCTAAGTTGATATTATATATATATATATGTTATATATAATATATTGATCAGTGGCGTACCCAGGAATTGACTCAGGGGGGTGGGGGTTCCTCCAAAATGTGTTAACCTTTTTTGGATATATTGAAATTGTAATCTCTCATTTCATTTACCGAGTCACTTAATACATGTATCGAACGTAGAAAATTGCTTTACATTGTCACGGGGGGGTGGGGGGGTTCACCACTTAACTCACATAACATCTCACATCTTAACATAAAAAAATGTTTTGACCTCCAATGGGGGGGAGGTTATAACCCCCACAATAAGCCCCTTGACTACGCCACTGAAATTTACCAATATTGATCAGTATTGTTTTCCCTTCATATATGTTATGTTTATTATATAGCAATTAAAGTACAACTAAAATACTGTAAGCCGCGTACTTTTAAATCCGAATGTGTGTAAATCAAATTTCACAAACCACTCGATTAAAATAAAAAATAACTGACAACTTATGCTTACATTTGACCTACTCCCTCAGTGGGGTCGCCAAGGAATGAGGGGGGGGGGAGTGGGAGTTATAACTTCCTCCATTGGAAGCAAAAAACATTTTATTTAGTGTTAAATGTGTCAATTTAGCGTAAACGCCCCCCCCCCCTGTGACGGTTTAGTGAATAAACTAAAAATTACCTTTTTAGCCTAATATAAGTTTAGTTAAATTTTCATCATAAATCAATGATAAACAAAATTATTATTAATTAAATATCAAATAATGAATAACAATCATAACAATCAAAACAAATTAAATATGATTCAAATTTAAATTTTAGATTTAATCGACGAGAATTTAAAAGCGTCCAAAAATCATGTCATCATTAACTGAGAGTGTCAGATTAAAGTTCAGCTGTGCCTTGACCGATACATTCAACTACGTCCATCGACCTTGAAATCGGCATCCCATCAGTTATGCCCTGATAGTTGTTTACTCTTTTGTATGGCAAGCCGAAACTTGATTAATTATAGCTTGAAGCTTGAAATGAAGAAATAATAGTGCAAAAGTAATAATAGTAAAAAATAGTAAATAATAGTGTAAAAGTATCAAGAATTATTTTCGATATTTAGATGTGAATAATTATACACAATATCTATTATTGTCTAACTCTGTGATTGGGTTTGGAGACCGTATAATGTGTAATAAATTGTGTAGTCAATGCTAGTAAATGCGAGTCATCGATGATAGTGAATGCTAGGCATCAATGCTAGTCATCAATGCTAGTCGATATCGTTACAGACGGACGCCCTTACAATGAAATCGATCTGCATCATTATTGGCTAATTTCACTTATTTTAATTCTACTAGCGAGAGTTGATTTTTTTCAAGAATATATGTTCAAAAGCAGGGTTGATACAAATCATGATTTTTCAAAAAAACCGTTTTTTTGATTTAAATCGGATTTGAATTGAATATTTTAGATTTAAATCAGATTTTTAATAAAATTTCTAAAATCACACGAATAAAGTGCAAAGTGTAACATTTAATCTCAAAGAATTGCATCACTTTTAAGTTTTCTGTAAAGTATGATATAATAATTGCT
>JAQIXG010000280.1:0-36859 GCA_034700105.1 Oconnorella tubifera
TAATTTGTATTGCATTAATATATGTATTTAACGCTTATAATCAAATATATAATGTATAAATTTTGATAATTTGTATAAATCTTGATACCAATATTTGTAATATAGTCGAATCTATTTTATTTACAAATTTCCATAAGATATACATAATGTATAATAACAAGTATAAGCTCTGGGCTATAAATTAAATTCAGTATTTGAAATTTGTAGTAAAAATGTTACTTTATTTTAATCAAAAGTTAATATTTACATAATTTAATAGTTTAGTAAAAATTTCGAATTTTAACAATTCTTTTTCGTTAATCTTATTCAAAATGATTTGAAAGTTTTTTCTCGAAATGTCTAAATAAAAATAATCTCTGAAATAAATCCTGATAAGATAAATAGAAATGGTAATGTTCATTTATCTTTATTTCAATTGTCAATTGAATTTTTCATTACAGAGAAATGAAATAAAACTTGGGAAAGTCCAGTCACTATTGCGCTTAAACCTGAAAATTTATTTTCAAAAAACAGCTTAATTATATATAATATTGAATCAAGATTGAGATAATTAATCATTATTAAACGTTCTGTCTCATTATTAATGAAGATTATTAATTAAGTCTGTTTCTTTATCATTCAATATTAATCAAGGATATGTTTCTTTCATTAATTGCATCTTATCTGATATACTGATTTATCATTGATGTGATTCAGACATTAGCATTTTATAACTGAATATTCCAGTTTATTTTTTAATGATAATATTTAATGATGATATTTTTTAATGATTTTTTAATGACGTTTTGCCTTTAATTTTTTAGTGTGTTGTGTCAATTTTTATATACTGTATGATGTTTTATATTTTAAAATGAAGCTTAACTTAATCAGTATGCCTTTTTATACGAAATGCGATCAGCAGTTAAATGCTCAAATTTTCATATTACATGTTGTTGTGTTAACCTTTAATTTAAATTTTTCTGTTGATTTCTGAACATCTGTAATTCTTACTCGCATTGTGTATTTCAAATTTTTGGAATATTTGTTGGCTTTACTTTGTTACATAATATACAGCAAACGCTAATTAATCTTTCACATACAAAACTTTGTTGACAAGCTTTTAAAATATTGATTAATATTCAAGTTATATATTAAAATATTGTCAATATAAGCTGTTTTAATTAATATATAAATCACATTTAAATAAATTTTTAAATCAAATTTCACGCTAAGTTTCATCTTTATTTCAACTGCCTCATTTCACTCGCAATTTTTTTTCTTTTTATAATACATACTTTTCACAATATAATTTTGCTTTGGGTTGTGTGTTTTACAAATATTTCTTCTGAATCTACTGCAGAGAGATTTGGTTTTTATTGTTCGTAAAGTTTCTATGTTTTTTGCGCTGTTTCATTCATTTTCAGAACGTACAGGCCAAGCGACAAATGCCCCCACTCCGATGCCAGCAGACTCGACTAGGATAAGGAGTTGGTGTTATTTAGTTTAATTACTAACTTACTAACAATTAGCTTTCTTGATATTCTTGCCTGCTACAGTGCTTTTGTTATTTGCAGTGTAGAAGTAAAAATCTACGGATAAGATACTTTTGAATGCTTGAGTTTTACTTCGGTACTGTTTTCACTGATGGAAGTGTGATAGGTATCATTCAATCATTTCCAAACAGTAATTAATAAGAGTGCCATTCCAAAAATTGAGAAATGTGAATGTTAAGCTTGATTTGTTCTAGACAAAAAGTAGCAGTGCAATATAGCTATAATAAATACAAGTACAATAAGTTTGAAATAAATCTCTTTACCAGATATATAATTATAACTAAAAGTTTCACAGCTTCATCCTTATTATCTATAAGTAGAATTTCAGATCTCAGTTTTGAGGCGTAGATATTGGTCAATGATGATATTTGAGCCTTTGATAGGTGGATTTAAACTTAAACAACACTAATTAGTATTACTAATGGATCTGAAAGTTGGTCTCAATAAGCGAACAGCTGCTGAATCGTTCAGACCAACAAATCATTGTCGATTACATACAGTTTTATTTGATCCTGGTATTGTAATATTCCGTGTAACTTATGAATATACCAGGTCTAAGTGTCAGAATATGATGTTAGGTTTTGATCGATGGTGGAGTCAAAGTAACACAGAAGTCGGTCGATTGTTTAATGTTATGGTTTTTTTTTCAATAACTGCTGGTGTCGCTGAAAATATTTATTGTATTATAGAAAAACATTCTTTGTTTGTGACAACTTTGTGTCAAGACTCAGTTTAGACTGGTATTTTACGGTTAATGATCTCGAATGATATTTAAATAATATTCTCTATTTTAATATTCTAAAATTATTTTAAATAATATCTCGTACTATAAAATAATGATTCGACCCGCTAAAAAGATGGTATAAAACTTTCAAATTTTTTTAATTTTAAATGAAATCTGTTGTTTTCGTGGAATTAGTAATTACCTTAATCAATTATATTGATTAACTCTCAGGTCAGTTAACTCTCAACATTGCGCATAGCAATTTAATGAAAAAAAGTCGTTATAATGATAATTTAGTATTGCTGATTGAAAATTGTTTAAATTCTATTAATTTTAATAGCAGTACTTTAGATTTATTGTTTTAAGTGAGAGTTTAACAAAAATGCATAGAAATAGCTATAAATCAGTAGAATTTTCTTTTACTGAGAATAATCTTTACATAAATATTTAGATTGATCAGCGAAATCTTTACTCTAAGTGAATGTTTTGGCATGATTTTCATCACAGTAGTTTTATTTCTAGACTTTTGTAGAATTTGATTCATTTTATGCACAAAACATTATTTCATGCATGCCCTATGTGATACTGCTGGAATGTGATTGATTGGCTTTAACTTAATGATATAATTAAATTTTAATCTAGTTTTTCTCTTGTTGGGTTGGTTTCTGGTCTTGGTGCATATTGAGGAGGATATTTTGTGAAAAGATTGATGAATATGCCAAATTTCTGGTATTCGCCAAAATTAGCAAATGATTTATTTAACATGGGAAAAGATAATCCTGTGGCCAATCTTAACTTTACAATCTATCAAATGTTTGTTTATAAATATACTTTCATGCATTCGCATTAAGAAATATATAAATATTATTTTGTTAGTTAAATAAAGGATAAAGTTGATAAATAAGTATTAGACATTTTATCTTAATATAGCTTTTATTGTCATTTATTTGTTAGCCAGTATTTTATCATTTTTATTTTTCATTTGTTTCATATTGAGTACTTAGTTTTTTATCGATTTGATTTTTCTTTGATATTTTCTCAAATTTGAAATAACATTTGTTTCTTTATTTTCGAATCATAATGATTTGATTTCATACAATCAGTTAGCGAATGCTTTACGGCAATAATTTTATTTCATAGTTTATAGGATACAATTTATATCTTATAAATGTTTATATTTTGGGATTATTTTCTAATCTATTTGTCCTCCTATATTTTATGAAAGATTATGTACAAGTTTTCAACGACAAAACTTACGCATAATTTAATTTGTTTTTCATTTCTGCATAGTTTATATAAATTTATATAAAGTTAATTTTCTTTCATTTGGTCTTTCTACATTTCTTTTTCTTTATCTTATTCTGTTCTTTTTATATTTTTGTCTGATCTCTATATTTGGCTGTTTTTAAGTATGCGTATGTACATTTATTGGTTGCTTTAAAGAGCTTCCTATTGTATATTCACGCTTATATTTGCTACATCATTTACTGCCGGTTCCAGGAGGCCTACATATGTATAGAATCCATACATATGTACTGATTTCTTAAAATTTGGTTATGTTGCACCATGATTTTATGTTTTAGTAGCCACGATGTCATTAAAACCAGATGATGCAATATCTGCAATCCAATTAAATAGCCGTATAATCCAATTAATTAGCTTTACTAACCGTGGTCCCTGCACATTTTAACCAGCATATAGCTAAAAAAAAATTTTTTACTTAAACATGCTTCCTGGAATCCGCCATTAATCACCTAAAATCTAATTTATACAAATCTAGTTCAAATGGTTTTTGAAATGTATCTTTTGAATTTTATCTTTTCCTGGTTTTCTGATCCCGGCTGAATGATAACAGCCAGGAGGAAGTCGTATAACGTGGCGTTTTATACATTGCAGACGGAAGTTGCAGTGTTGCGAATGGAGGCTGTAGACATATTTGTCTGCGAACTAAATACGGTCACGAATGCGATTGTCAGTCGGGGTACGCTTTAATGTCCGATCATACGAGTTGCGAAGGTTTGTTCTCAATTTCCTTCCCAGGGATTTCTCTCTCGTGTTCCCTTTGCAGTCTTCAAATTATTTCGATTTGATTATTCAGGGACGGATTACTGATGAGTCTTTCTTTGATGAGAAAGATTTATACTGGTGAAGTCTCTTGTTTAAGAATTGTACAAATTGTGCAAGAGACTGAAGCCAAAAATTTTAAGTTTCCTTTTACTCTAGACGTCATATATAACATGTACAATCACAATGATTTCAGTGAGTATGTAGTCATTGATTTCCATATAGTATGTTCAATGTATACAATGTGATGTGAAATCATAATGAAATTATAAAACCCAATATGATCTCAACTGCTATTAGTTGTATAATAATGAAATGTGACCCCTTTAGTAATAAAAATTAAGCTTAATATTTGCATGAACTTTCATTCAAACTCAGTTCACAACTTGTCACTAAAAAACTATTTTTATGCTGAAATTAAGCATCAAACACCAAAAGGCTACATAATCATTCTGCTTAATTTAGCTTACAAGAATAACTCTGTTTCGTTTGAACAATTTTATCAACTAACAATTTATCTGTCAGTAATTTAGTGCATTTATATTTTGCCAAACTTTAATACATGCCTAAAAATCATTAGGAGGTATTTTATATAAATTCCTCTGATGAGAGTATCCGTCCCTGATAGCCATCTGCAAATAGTCCTCATCGCGTTACTCTCCTATGGGATATAGTTGGAAATGCCATTCTTGAAATAGTCATATCAACATGCTAATTTGGTGTCATTGGGGATTATAATCATACTACGCATGCTTTTATATTTATCCTCTGCTTATGCACATCATATTCTTTATCGGTTTTGCACTTAAACTGCATATTGTACAGATATATTATTATGTATTTATTTTGCACATTATATTGAGAATTTAGTATGTATTTTGCTATTTTAATATTGTTTCCAGTGCACTACCTTCACTGCTTGCTAAATATCTTTTTGGTATTGATAAATAATGATATTGTTGTCTGATGCATTATGTTTTATAGCTTGATTTGTATCTTTGGCTTTAGTTACATATTCTAATTGTGGTTGTTGTATTTTATGTCTGATTATATATAATTATTGTATTCTTATGTTTCACTTTAATTATAATTTTATTGACATTTATGATTGCTTTATATTCCGTTTTATAAACTTTTGTGTCATTCTGTCATTCTTTTAGGTTTTGTTTAAACTTTGGTTTCTCTTGGTTTTTTTTCTAATAATATTTTTTTTATTTTAATCTAAGATTTTGTTTATTTAATTATAATTTAATAACAATTTATAATGGTGTATTATTACAGTGAAAAGAATACTACTTAATGAAGTAAAAGATCCTATTTGGGGATTTATTGTATTAAATTAGATTGTATATTGTAAATTTTCATTTATAGAAGCCCGTAATAACAATTTATAATGGTGTATTATTACAGTGAAAAGAATACTACTTAATAAAGTAAAAGATCCTATTTGGGGATTAATTGTATTAAATTAGATTGTATATTGTAAATTTTCATTTATAGAAGTCCGTATCCGTTTATAAACATTTTGTTGTATCTACAGTCAAATTAATGTAGTCAATGGTATATAGACTTTAGTCAAAATTTTAGACAGATTTGTGTGTAACAACTAAAGTAAGATGAATAACTTGAAAATTCATCTATTTCCATCAAGCTTTTATTCATTAGCTGGTTGCATTGGAAACAAAAAACTCAGAAATTAGCTCATTTTTTTAGTCTTAAGTACATTCTGAATTTTAATAGCTTAATCTATTTAAAATGGTATTCTGAAATTCGTGTACAATTCCTAAATTATTTCAAGTTAAATGTATCCTGAATGCCGAATTTTTTGACCATTTTCCTTTAAAGCATAATTCTCTTAAAACAAAATCCTCTGCTTATTTGCCATCAATGGCAAATAAACATCAATGGCAAAAGTTTCCAATAACATCTGAGTATAAAATTTAAGGAATTGAGAAACTTGATGATCTACTCGTCGGCGGGCGATTGTTTTTATTCACAAACTTTTTCTTCAGATCTTCTAAAGTGTTTCTTCTCTAATTATCTACCTTCTTCTCTAACAGTCTAACAGTCTTTGATTTTTGCAGCCATTCACCAACATACTAATCAAAACATTACGTAAACTGACATTTTAGGAATTGACAAAGCCTTGAACTGTCTACATTACTAGGAACTAGTAGTACATAGATGTTTTTTACAGGAAAAGTTAGAAATGGTTAAAGAGAATCTCTAGAGCATTTGAAAGTGATTGATTGCTAAGGATGCAATTGGTCTTTACTTTTCTAAAGCTTAAATAGGCGTTTAAATAGTACCTTGGGGGGAGTCTGGATTACTCAAAACGTTTCCGGTTTGCTATATAGATTTTGCTGGGTTTTTAACATGGCAGTGAAGAATTTTGAACATTTTTAACTTGTGAAATAAACTAGCATTTCAAAACATGCGATCTTTAATATTAACAGTGGAGGCAATCAAAAAGGTAGTCTGGACTCGGACATTAATCAATCTTTCACATGAAAACCCTCATCAAATTCTTTAAATTCTGATATATGGCATTGTAAAATAGCCAGAGTGTTATAATTACAATATTTCAACAGTAAAGTCATTTTTATGGTTGGTTGCATGACTGTGCAATCTGTGCATTATAAAATTTCGTACCCTCAGAACTAGCATAACATATTGTTACATGATCGATCCATTTCGATGTGTGGAAGCTTCTAGGTCAGCCAGTGTAGTATTAATGTTGAGTACCATTTAATCCTGATGACTAGTGCAGATGGGATTAGTGATGAAACATGAGCTCTTATTTGGGATAAACATGTGTGAAGTACAGACGTTGCATGGTGAACAACAGTGAGGCCTGGTTTCTAACGAGTCCCGCCTCCCTAGCCTAGTAGTTCATGCCAATCTTGTAAGCATTTAGTAAACAGTATTGATTACTATAATGCTAGTGGAAAAGCAAATTTTTCCATTGGAGTTGTTTATGATTGAAAAGAATGCTGAAAAATTTCAAGAAGACGTTTAAAACTTGGATATCCAACTGGTTGGATAATGGCTAAAATTGACAGTTAAACTCTAGGGTAAAATTTATCTCAATAATTTCAGATGATATATATCAAAAGCACAAAATAATGGAACACTCGATCAATAATCAATAAAAGTCTGTTTAACCGTCTAGAGACGATGTCGCAGACACATTACTTAACTAAAGAAAACAAAATGATGTAAACAATAAAACACACAAAAGAATCCAAATTGTTATGATCTTTAGATTTCGATTAGAAGTATACAGATGCTTGCAGTCTATCCCTATGACGAGAGGTATAATTGTCATTAAATTGTTTAAAAGCAAGATCTTTCTATGTACAGACTTTGTTACAAAAAATACCTAAAACTTTGTTAAAAACAAGACAGAGGCTACAGAGGCTGCTATACTCTAACATTTGGTGAATTTCTGTCAGTCTCATCCGGTCAACCTTAAATTAGCAGATTAAAGGATCACATTATGTGACTGGTGGCCCAGTAGTACAACACTAAAATGTGTTGTGCGTCTGATTTTGTTATGATTGAAATGTTTATTGCTTTGTCATCTGTGTATGGTAGCAAATATGCAATTAGAAGGAATGCCAACATTGGGAATATTACACAGACAGAACAATATGATAATAGCATTAACATAGCCAGATATACTAGTAAGTAATAGACTAAATGTCGCATATAACTGTATTATATGTAATGTAGTCTGCAATTTCATTCAATATCCAACTTTTTTTGGTGTCCCTACAATATTTTAAAGTCATTGCTGTACAATGCTCGATGGCTGCTAATGTTAGCTAGCTAATATTTACAGAGAAACGAATTAACAGAATCTCAAACATTAGTATATTTGAAAATATACGTTTTCGAATATGGTACATTTAATGCTTTGGAGATATTCTCATGAGAAAAGATTTATGGATAGAAAATATTAAGACATTTACATAATATAATATATTTTCATTTAATTTTTCAGTTAAAAACTTTTAAATTAAATTTTATAATTTATTGAACATTTCAATAAATTAGGTTTTTGAGATCTGTCTGCATCACTAGTCGGATGTTTGTATTTCTCGACTCGTTTACTCACTGATATATAAAAAACGGCTGAACTCATTGAATTATATCTTATCATCTTATATCATGTGATGTTTAAAATATATCCTGATATTTGTACAAACCAGTTGATCCATTTTACATGTCATTAATCAATCATACTTTGGCAAAGTTATTTGTCACAGCCACATGATTTCTTCCTTTTTCTTAAAAAGTAGCATGATTCAAATGAACCAATGAGAAGTGAGATTTGATTGAAACTAACCAATGAGAAAGGGGATAACTTAGTGGTTCGATGGATTCCTTAATTAATTATGAAGTCTCTTACAAGTAGTGGCGCATGCAGGATTTATTCCAAAAGTGGGAATGTCTGAAATGAATTTCCTTATTAAAAAAATTCAGGGATTGTTTTTGCTTTTTAAATTTTAAAGTTAATCATTTTCTGCTTTAAGATTTAGTTGTAATCTTTTGTAATTCCTTCTTATGTCTGAGATATCTTATTTATAAATAAATTTTAAAACCAATTACGCATATAGATAACATATTTAGAAATTTTCTAAATTTTCGGGGTGTTTAGAACCCTTATGGTGTCTTCAAACCTTCCAATGTACTCGCCACTATATATAGTAAAGCCAAGCTTATGCTTTTAATTAAAAGTCTGCATTCTACATGTCTACAGCAGACATGTGTTAAAGTGAAGAAAAATGAAGTCATATCTCATGTTATTTAGTGTGGTCTCAAATTTAAAAATAAACCAGTGCACAGACAGATGAAACTATAAATCCTGTATAAATACCAAGATCTTGACAACCTGCCCAAGGCTTTCGACATATTATATTTATGCCAGAGGCGAAATTAAATTTAGAAATAACATCTTTAACTGGATAATATTAAATTGCTTTTCAACGACTCGTTTCATAAAATGAAACGTATCAGATATAAATATGTAGTAAAATCTATATTGGTTTTTGAAATACATAGACGTTGAAATAAAACTGTCCGTCTGTATATAAAGTTCTTTAATTAAATCTGTAACCCTATCTATGTGTGAACACGCTAATAGTTTTATTGGTATATTTTATTGAGAATTTTTCCATTAATTGTCGGTAATTTGTCCTTTTTAAGATTTAACAGATTTTATACAAAGTAGATCATCAGCCATTAGATGATTTAGGGGATTTTGATTATAAATTCCCCTCCCTAAATCTAAACGTTTATTTTAACTGAATCCCTTCTGCTAATTCTCCTTAATTTTTCTTTTAGATTTTTTTGTGGACAGCAGTTATGTAACAGTTTGTTACAACATATTGATGCTTGTTCATCCATGTGCCTAAATGATATCAAAATTAGAAATTAGATCAAATGATTCAAATTTTCTGTATTATATTCCTTTTATTTTCCCAATTTGTATTATTATATTAAGTGATGAAAATAACTAAAAATGATCATCATGTATTTATTATATAACATAAATCTGGTATTTTCAATAAAAAAGTCTAAATCCACCATCTGTTATAATTATAATTATTTCATGCAGTTTCTAGGATTCTTCTTAATAAACTTCTTTTGTTGTGTGTTACTTAAAGAGGAATCGCTTCTGTGGATAAATATTGAAATAAACAAATAAAATGAAATAAATTCTTTATTGTCATTATTACCTATTGATTTGAAATTCAATCATCAGCTTATCTTAAACATACAGAAATATTTGCACATGCAAATAACATGCAAACATGCTTGCACATGCAAGCACATTTGTATAATGTTAACATTTCAATGATATGTTCCAAATGACAGGCAATAAGTGAAAACTGAAAGTGATGTAAAACTTTTGAAAGTTTAACCGTTTTGTCCTCTGTGTTTCAGATATAGATGAGTGCGCAGAAGATAATAAATGTTCTCATCATTGTGATAATAATGAGGGAGACTATGAGTGTAGTTGTATGGACGGATACAGACTTGCTGAGGATCGCACTTCATGTCTTGTTGCTGGTAATAACTTGTTACTAGATTTTTTTAATATAAAATTTGATCAGTATATATATATATTTTATGCATCTTATTTTATATAATACTTTTAACTTTAATTTTTGAACTAAATAGACTTCTTGTGCTGCCATGTTGGTAAGCATCAAACATGAAAATAAACTATAATACTGGTTACTTTTCTTTCTTTTAATCTGTTCTTTCATTGTTTATCTGTATCATCGACCGATTACGAGATTCCACACTTTATCTCTAATTTGCGCCAATTTGACAACAAAATCTATAAAAATATAGTTGATAATAAAACAGTTTATTTAATGTTGGCTGACCGCATTAGATGTTTATACGAATAATGTGTCGAATAATGTGTCCGATGTAGAGCTGCCAATTTAAGTGCCGTACTAAGAGAGTGTAGAGAGGTAGTGATATAAGTGAATGATGAGCATTCACTGGAATTCATCCAGGACCTATGAGTTTCTAGTTCATAGCAGTAATTTAATTAATGCTATGAACTAGAATTAGTTTGTATCATTTCATCGTCATTGACTTTATCCCTACAAAACAATAACGTACTATTGTACAGTAGTTTTATTTAATGGGATGTTAATAGATTTAAATGTCCTAATTATTTTATTGTAATTACTGTTGTTGTGATTGTCATTGTTTTCATCATTAACAGACTAAAGTATAAAGTATGAATAATTATAATCATTTGAGTCGTATTGAATTGTTGCTAATTTTGAATTTATCAAATGTTTAATTATCATTAGTTCTTGTAACTTACTATAATGTTAGTTCACATGATTTCATATGTTGATTGTTGTGTTTATGATGATATCATGACAATTGATGTATGGTATTTTGGTCTACGACAATTGGTTTACAGGCAATTGCTCTACTTGCATTTAGTTTACTATGATATTAGAGTTATGCTTAGGGTTAAAGTTAGTGTTAGTATTAGGATTATGATTAGGTTTAGCATAGACCAAATATCAGTGAACTATATATCTATAGAAGAAGTGTCAGTGATGAAAAATCCGCAGGCCAATTATCAAGGAAGCAGTTATGATGATCATGGTTATGATTCAATAACAATGATCATTTTAACAAATTTAAACTTGATTAATTCTATATGACAATAAAGTAATGTTTTCATTTATTTTAATATTCTAGGGGAGGAGCCTAAATTGTTACTGGCCAATGGCAGTAGATTGATCTTGCACGGGCTGAGAACAAATGATCGTGATTTGATCAGTATTGGTGATACAGTGCATGGCATTTCATTTGATCATGACAGTAATAAGATATTCTTCATCAATGTTCAGAAGGCAGCCATCAGCTGGTTCGTTTTGATTAAGTTAATGTTTAAAATTTTAAACGGGTTTCATAAAAGACATATGTCAGTTGACACTCTATTTTCTAACAATTAGATTGTCAATTAACAAATTTTTGCCAGTTTTTTGTAAACGGAGTGAAATGTAAAACAGAGTGAATATTTATATTTCATCTCAACAAGGCAAATATCAAGTTTTTAAACTAAAGTAGTTAAATAGTAAAAAATAATGTAATTTTAAGAGAGAGCCTGTTCTTTCATCGCTGGTTACAAGGTACAATGCAAGTTTACAGTGAGGTTTTTTGTGCTTTTTGCTGATGGGATGCAAAGCAACAAAAATAAGCCTCTATAAATGCAGCATTTTTATTTTACTGTTATAAATATTATAAAATATTATTTAATTAAACAGCACCCCCATTTACAATATGTAAATTGATATGTAGATAGCCTTTTTGTACTGATTAAGTAATGTCATAATCTATAAAAATGCAGAAGTTATACACATAGTACTGTACCACGATTATTCATTATTTAGTAAAATTAATTTTTAGTCTTTATTTCTTTGTTTAAGGATAAACAAAGGCGCAGTAGGCGTTCCCAATACTTTGATTGACACATTTATGCTCCACCCCATCTCTCTAGCCTATGACTGGATACACGATAATCTCTACTGGGCTGACGTCAGCCCTCACCCTGGAGGAGGCGGGGCTAGAATAGAGGTTGTGACCTTACCGCAATTACATCGTGCAACCATTTTGTCCGCACCTACGATTCATGATCCGAGGGAACTTGTGGTCGATCCACGAAACAAGCAAGGGTAGACATCTTGTTCATTTATTGGTCAAAGTTTTACGTTTATTGAAGTTTAAAGTAACTTTAAACGGTTTGAATTGAACGATTTAAATCATTTATTTATTGATTAAAAATTATAGTTTTTTAATTCACTCTTATAAGTTTATTATATAAGTTTTTATATTTATATCGTATATATCTTTTTTGTAATATATTTATGTCGTTTATATCTTTTTTGTAATATATTATTCTAGGGAGAATTTTAACGTCGATTAATTTTTTATTTATTTCTTTGTATTCAATATTATATTGATCAATTTATTTGCAATTGTAATGACAATCCTGAAATGAGATTTAGTGGTCTGTGTAAACTTTAAAGAGTATAATATTCGCTTATTGTTTGCTTTTAATGGCATTTCACAAACTTGGTGTACAGAACCAAGTGATGATAGTACGTCTTTCTTTACTCAGTGTGCTAATTAATTTTTCTTTGAAGGATAAAACATATATAAAACGCGTGACTCTTGTATGAATAAAAGTAATTTTTATTTTCAATGAAAATAATGTTGGGGTATCTTTTATTGTAAGGTTTCATTGATGTTGCAGTTACCTATACTGGGTGGAGCTTGGGGATGTTCCGGGGATCTGTAGATCTGGGTTGGATGGAACAGAGCCCAACTGTTTTGTTACAACTGACATTGAACAGCCGAGTGGCTTGTGCATGGGTACGTATCTATTTATATATATATATATATGTCGTATATTGCTATGTTTCCTTTTGAGAGTACAAATTTGTTCAAGCTTTATCTATGCATAAATTTCATCATGATATTAATTAAAGTTTAATTTCTGGCATTAAATATCCTTTATAAATGACTTGCTGTTATTGAAAATCATTTTATTTTATTAAGCTTATTAAGTTTATCTTTGGTTAATTTCCTGTCTTTAGACTACTTAACTGGAATGCTGTACTGGATAGATAAACATCTCAACATACTTGTTAGTTACGACGTCTCACGCGCAGAGAGAACAGTACTTAAGACTTTCACCGAGTACCCTCGTTTTCCAGTATCGCTAGATATATTTGAGGTTAGTGCCAGATTACTCGCTTTATTGTATTTATAAATATTTCGAATGCCTTTTTTGATCAATGCATTTCGTACATTTTGTCAGCTAAACTTTGATAATTTACTTTTTCTTTGATTACTAAAGTTCTTAATGTTTTATATGCAATAATCTCAATTATTTGAGATTAATCCTTGATGATTTATTTATTATTATTAAGGTTATTAGCGTTTTATATGCAAAACGCGTAGATTTATATGTAATTTTTATTTATTACTGTACAAACTATTGGGATGAAATTAAAGCTTTCTTTCCCTGTCTTAAGGATTGGCTATATTGGGCGGATATCACAACTAAATCAGTCTACAAGTGGCACGCTGTCGCTTCTAACAGAGCAACTGCTCCTATCAAAGTACTCGATGGTCTAGACTCGTCAAAGGATGTTGTCGTCTATCATCCCATGAAACATCCTGCAGGTTGGTTGGATTCATCTTTCATTAGTATTCTACTATTTTATAGAATGCCTTCCATAAGCCTTGTATATGGTTAGATAGTCAAATATAATATAGTGAGAAATTAGCAATTGAAAATCTATCTTACTAATATCTGTAAAAAAGTTATAATTATTGTTTGCATTGCGAATAAAAGGATCCAATCTTCTTTTGTTTCAGACTGAGTGATAAATAACATTCAGATTATGTTGTATTAGCAACAGGCCTTGCTATTGTTTTATTTGTACGTGTTATTTAATTGTCAAAGTGCATTTGCAGAGGGGTATATCATTGGACTCTGACGCGACGGATCCAATTTTGATTCCTAGGAATGCTCACTATGCTCTTAACTTGCTGCATTGCTTGTTATAAGATTGATGGCTAAATTTAACTTTTCTTATACCTTTTGACAAATGTAATGATTATTCTCAAATTTATTCATATCATATAACTATCACAAATATATCACTAGTTATTATTTAATTATTATTTAATTATTATTAGTTATTATTTATTCTTTCAAATCAGTTGCGGCACAATATAAGTCTAGTAGAATGGTAATGTAAATGAAAATGGTAATGCAAGAAATGTATTATTTTTTGCCCATCTTCAGGAGACAGTTATTGCGGTGCTGATAACGGTGGCTGCTCACACATCTGTCTACCATCGCCTCATTTCAAGAGATACCGCTGCGTGTGTCCAAACGTCGATAAACGAAACGGTTCATTCGTTCTGGACGCCGAAGCCAAACTGTGCGTACACAAAGGTAATACTGTACCTCATTCTGTTCAGAGATCGGATCCCGGATTCCGGGACTCTGGATCGCACACTAATCCCGGATCCCGTACTAATACGGGATCCGGCGAAATGGGGTCTGGCTCGGTGAATCAGCAATCTAATTCTAAGTCAAATCAGGCGTCATCGAGCAATTCGTTGCATGTTATGTTATTACGTTTAAGCTTGGTGGTAGTTTGCGTGTGCACTTTATTTATGCACTGATTTTTATTTTGTGGAATAGACTTGTGGTTTGATACGCGATGATTAAAAGTCGCAAAGCTAAACATCTTTCTATTGGATGGACACTTAGTTGTGATGGAAAGACTGTGCGAGTCTGTTGACGTGTTAGCCAATTAAGATTGGTTTTTTATGATGAATGTGCTGAATCTAGTCATGAACTAGGTTGAGCTTTTATAACTTATTTTAAATTAATAAAACTGGAGAAAATTGATCTAGGTACATTCATAGTATATGTTTTATGATTAGTTCATTTTAGCAAAGAGTATACATACGCAAATAACTATGAATAGCAAATGCTAGTGTCAAATTAAGGATTTTTTTAAAAAAATTGTCATAAGTTTGCTTGACGTCATCTTGAGTTGAAATCTCAGTCATATCATCTGCTTATCCTGATTTCATTTCATTTGCTTTGACACTGTGTGGACCTTATCATTTTTATCATATGTAAAGCACAGGTTCTGTTGTAGACTTATACTTCAACATTTTCTTATCATCAATTAAAATTATAATTCGTGGTTTGGAAGTTCGTTTTATTTGAAGTTGGATATTTATTAACTGAAAGACTAATTGCAAGACTTGTTTTTCTAGTCTAGGATTGATTAAGGCTAACGTAGTACTGTATTCGTTTATTTTATCGCTTCTTGTCCATATTTTGCATCCGTCTAATCATTGAGTACAATCGATATTATAAGAGGGGTAAAACAAACGATATTTCAAACATAGATGCGTGGCAAGAATAGTATGTCGAGTTTTTATACCTTTGCTATATCAAATATATTTGTGTCAAATAACTGAGAGAAATATAACTTATAACTGAGTTGTATTTACAGAAGGCTAAATATATATGTAGCTATTGTGTATTTATTGTTAAACGTAGTTCAATTAGTTGCAGCAACAAATTTTTAGCATTATAGCTAAACAATTAGAAATAAAATTTATTTAGATATCTAATTTAACTATATTGAAGATCATTGTTAAGATATGCTGATTGAAACATAAGTATTTTTTCTAACATTCAGAATTTAATCAATATAAGAATGCTTTTGACATCTAATTTTTTAACATTAATCATAGTCTGCATGCTAATTTTAGTAAAGAATTACAATGTTGTCGATTGTATAAATTTTATGTAGTGTTGCCAGTTTGGCAACTGATTACCTCTTATCTAATTCAATGTGTCGTGTTAATTGAATTACAAGTAGAGTTTTTTCTTTACACTCTTGTATTTATAGATATTTATAAATTTCTGTTTTTATAATTTAAGGGTTTTGTTATTTATGATGGTTTAAAGTCAGTGTTGAAAGTTATTTACGGTATCAGCGCAGACATTTTAAATGGCAATAGCTGTAGTGAGAACAAAATATTATTTCGGTATTTTTACAGTTACACGCATTGAAATACAAAAACTTATCAGTCATTGCCAGGAGGTTAGATGAGGCTACCAGTGGTTAATTGTTGTAAAAACTGAAAACAAATCGAAATTTAACATGTAAAGAAAAATTTGAATTTCCGAACGCTAATTCTAAATTTAACTGCAGAAAGTTAAACTCCTGCGTTAAATTCCTGCGTGCCGCAACATACTTTTGTCACTACGTATACAAAGAGGAAATTTAGTGATTTTTTTGGTTACGGTTTTTATGTATTGCATGGTAGTTATGTTTATGTAGGAAATATAGGTTTTAGTTATATGTTTTAGTTACAGTTTGTAATTATAGTGTACTTTAGCAATCTTTACATTTTTTGTCTCTAATTTAAAAGTATCTCCGTTCATCTCTAGCAGTATCTCTCTCTGTAAATTTTAAAGTTTAATTTTAAGTTTATTTTAAAGTTAAATTTTATCGTTTTTAAAGTTGTTTTCTTTCTTTTTAACGATACAAGTCTGCGATTAATATATTTATAGCGTAATGTTTTTATGGTTAAATCTTCGATGTCTAATGTAGATTATGTAGATAATAATGAAATCATCATCATTTGCCCCATTACAAAGTCATGGCATCAAAATGTCTCTCTGTCTTCTGCTCTCTTTTTTATTTTTTCATTATTTTCTTCCATATTATTTATCTTCCTTGTAATATTTTTTGCCTCGTCATTTTCAAAGTAAATTTATTTATCGATACTGTGTGCAAAGAATGTTTAAAGCATTTGCTTATCGCATAGTTTCAGCACATACAGTTCACAGAATGGCACTAAATCATCTTTTTATGTTGACATTAAGCAACAAGCAAACGATTTCTTTAGTCAAATTATTATACCTTAGTTTATAACATGTTTTATAAAAAAAACCTATTTAGTTTCTGTACAAAACTTTCAGCTTTTAATCAACAGAATCTGAGTAACTCGACTCTTTTAAATTTATTTTGAAGTTTTTATCTCATTTGGGTGTAACAGTGCTCTAGTCCTACTTAATTTTTCATTTACCCTTAACTGTGTTTATATGTACATTGTACAGTTTTGATTTTTGTTTTAAACTTTGCCTTTAGTATTTCGTATAGTTTATGCACATAATATCGTTTGCATGTGGAATTCTGTAAGATCGTTTTTATCTGATTGCTTCATTGCTTTTGTAAAATGTGGTGTTTTAATCGTAATATTTTGTTTCACAGCTTTACCATTATATGCAGTCAAATTGCGCATGTATAAATATATACATACGAGTATGATTCTCATATTTTTGATGCACAAATGATGGGCAATCAACGCCTTGAATCATTAATCTCATTCTGTTGAAGCTTGTCTGTGAAATAGTAAGCTCCGGACTCGGAAATAATCGGACCAGGTTCTAATCCCATGACTGTTCACTCTATCGCTTACTTGCTTAAATTGGCAGCTACGTTTGAGACATCATTTGTATAATATTGTAATTGAGACATTACACTTACATTAAATAAAATTACAAGGTAGAGACTAAAATGCAAGTTTAAATTAAATTTGATTAGAATGAAAAATATTTTTTGTCAGTGTAAAATTTAACACTTTTTTAAACTTTTATTTTGACCACGGGGCATCCAAGAATAGTTGTTTTTATTGAGTACTATTTTTATTAACTGGGTTGAGATTATATCTTACCACCTAGGAATCAGCCTGTCGCTATAAAAAATGAATAATACAAATAAAGGTAAAGATACTGTTTGAATGACAAGGACAAAGTTCCAGGTTAATTTTTGTAATTAGCAGAGATTTCTGTTAATAAAACGCAATGACAAACCTCATAAATGAAGATATTATTCTTAAATATTAGTGCATATACTGTGCAGTCGGTGCATTGTTCACAAAGCCGGTGCATTCCGAGTGTTTGTTTTTGTTTTGACAATTGTAACTCTGCCTTCTTTTCTTTTAATTTAGCAGTGTAAGATAAATTGAGTAGTGTGCGTATGTGTGACTTGTTTAGAATAAAATTGTGAGATATGAGGTGCATATTTACATGCACATCGTGAGGCTATGAAAACTTTTTAGAATTTTTCATATCTGTAATTTCAGAGAGGTCCCAATGCAAAAAATCTATTTTGTCAAATAATTTTGGGACGAATTTTTTATCATTTTGGGTGCTGTTCATCATCCTCCCCTTATCCCATCACTGACATAGTTCCATACTTTTATAAAATGAAATTCAGATTTTGATTGCAAGCTTATAATTAGCTGTATTATATTTGGGTGTCGGGCAAAGCAGAATATGTATGCAGTTAAAAGTGTGCAGTTTTTCATTTATACTTTTATACTGGTTGTATTCAATCCTTGTCCCAATTTGTCAACTGTATCCGTTATATTAAATGTTGTGAGCAGCAAGAATTCAGCTTTTAGATAATCATTGACGTTGGTTTATAAAGTGTATAGTTTTGCTCATCAGTTTTTTACTAGCTTTGTCGATATAGTTGTGACTTTTTACTTATTATACATTAAATATTAGCGTAATCTCTGTTATTTTGATATCTTTTAATGTCCAGTTTCATGACAAAGTACATGACCGGTAGTTAGCTAATCTAATTGCTCTTTTTTATATAAATTACTAATTTTACATGTATTAGTTGTGATATAATTGCTTGTAATGTAAGATTATAAATTAGTCAAATGTATATTTTAGCTAACTGCCGGTTATAAGATGCCACTTTAAATGGACTTTAGTTATCAGTTAGTTTTGTAAGCTTTTGTATCTACTAGCACTATTAGCTCAAACTACGCACATTATACATTTCCTAGCATGTCTGTTTAGTATTTATATTCTAGAATAACTTGTAGCATCTAAGTATATTTAATAAACATTTTTAATTATTTAAATGTAATTAATCATTTTTGTTTAGTTGTTAGGTTTAATCGTGTAAGTATCAACTTGGACTAAATTCATCTATTGTTTTTATATTATATAAATGTTAAGAATTAAATTGTTTGTTTATTTCGTCCATTGCTCTGTTGTGTAAGTTCTATTTTGTTTTGAAATTATTATTGAAAACTTTCAAGTAAGAACTTTGAATTATGTCATATATATTTTCTTTGTTTATGCATTAGAAATATGCATGAAAGACATTCTTATGGAAATTCTTAACTGCTTTGTAAGATATTAAAATTAATGAAACAAATTTGTTTAATTTTTTGTGATTAGTAGGTGGAACGGTTTGATGGATTACACACGGTTCACACTGAACTCAACTTAAAAAGTGTCGGGGACTCTGTCAGGCATTCTGTCGTAAGTGTGAATAGCTTCGCGCTTATAGCAGTTTTTGTTTTTCTTCATGGTTTGAAAGTCTCGGGGCTAGCCCAGCAACTCAAGAAGAAAAACGAGCACGTTCCTTTTTCTTCTCAAATCGTGGAGCTTGACCCGTGACTTTTTGAACCACGAGAAAACGAACTGCTATAAGCGTTAAGCTATTCACACTTGTGACAGGGTCCCCGACAGAGAGCCCAGTGTGAACTGTGTGTAAGTAGCTCGAAATAGTTTAGTGTAATAAAAACTTCAGAAGTAAAATGCTGTTAAAAACAGTATAGCATCATAGTGATACTCACCAAACGACAACTTCACAATACTTTAAGATATGCATATTAGTAATGAGAATAATTCTACAAGCTACACATATATTTTAACATGTATAAGAAAATACAATTAATAAAGATCAATCGATGGGTTTTATCATAATGCAATAAATGAATTTATAACAAACAAACTTACTATACTAAATTTTGATACATAGACTCTCGAGTTAGTTACATTTTGTAAAAGTTACATTTTAAGTTAATTAATGCATTATTTAAACACAATCAACTATTACACAAAATTATTTAAGTACCAAGTCGAGAAACTATTAAATGTTTGTTAAGTATTTGTAGATACACAAGATTTCTTGCGCATCTGCTCATTTGAAGATGCACCTGATTTTATATCTCTTGTATTATATTTGAAAATACATCATGTTCAATATTAATAAACCCAACAAAGTAACCAGAAGAATCACAACAAAAATCTTGGCCAAAAGTAGCATAACTAATTTTCATGTAACGATGATTAAACTTTAATAATCGTGATTGTTTTTAGTCGTGGTAGGCCAACACATACTTAATACATTGCTTGCAGTTAAATAAACTGCTTAATACATTACTTGCATGTTAAATATGGTAGTAACTATCTATGTTAAAGATTTTTTTTTAACTTCAATTTTTGAATGGCAATTAAAAACCTTTTCTTGATTATTATGCTAATAAATTTAGCATGAACATCTACTGTACTCTATCAATTATATAGCTTGTAAACATCTATATTATTATTTATGTGTTTATTTCATTTCTTTCATATGTAGTGCTATGTAACATTAAGCATTTTGTATTCGTAATTCATTTACTTTGATTTTTTGCTGTATTATATCTATCATTGACGCATTACTAATAATTTATTAGTCATTATTTCTATTAACTATTTAAGTGCATGACTATTAGTTTTTAAATTATTGTTTTGCGTGGTAATAGTTATATACTGCATGCTGCATTTATTTATTCTTTTTAGACATTTTAAAGATTATTATGGTAATATAATAAGGAATGATAGATTAATGCTTTCTTTACATTACACAATTAGCTGCTAATTTGAATAGAGAATCGGTTCAAGAATAAAAAAGATCCAAATTGTATATGTTATTGCCGATCATTTCCAAATGCAAATTATGACTTAGCTGTGATATGAATGAAGTGTGATTGTTCATATCCAGTTCCCAAACTGTCAGTACAAACTCTTCTGTTGATGACACATTAAGTAAAATCAAACAAATTAGCAAATAAACTTGTTGATATAGCAATTTCGAAAACGAGGAGACTGTGGAAAAAAGCAACCTTCCTCCTCTCGCCTCCTTAATGTGTGATTTAAAATTCAAAACTGTATTCATCTCAGTTTAGTATTAACCTTTTGTTTTGATCTTTTTTACGGCTTTGATCTTTTACATTAATATGAAATGTTTTCGCTTTCATAGCTAACTACTACTATATTAGTAATAATTGTCATTTATTGCTTATTTCTTGTGCTTTTAATTAAAGTGAACTCAGCAATGCTTTAATACTGTAGCATGATTAATTAATTAAATTCTTTAGCATTTAAAGATGTTTTTTCTATTCCGCTTTCTATTTCTAATATTCTTTTATTATCAGTAAGCCTGTATTATTCAATACTGAAATTGTTAGCTATCTTTAACTGTCTGTTACTTTATTACGATAATGTCCTTTGTTTTATTTTCACACGCGATACTTGTTACTAATCTATAATTTCGGTGTAGCTTCATTTAATTCATTTATTTTTAGTATTATATTTTACTTGCTTCACTATGTTTTTTTTATTAAATGCGTATCTTATTTGTATGCTTCATTCTTATTATTGTTTGACTATCGGGTATATTTGATTTAAGCCAAACTGCTTCAGTTTAGTTTTCAAATTCTTTTTGTCTAATCATTGTCCTATATTCTTGACATTTCCTTACTAATTAATACTACAGCATTGTTCAATGTTCATGCTTTCTTTTTACTAACAGTAAAACTTTTGTACATTTAAATTTCTACTAAAATCACTGCATGACTATTGGCTATATTAATATGCCTATACAGCGAGTGTACCGCTGACCAATCCTGAGATCTTTCCAACACAAGCTCGTCTACCATTGGCTGCCGACGACAATGCCCTGACGTCATTTACTAATTTCCCAACAGTTATGATTTACGAAAACTCCCCAAGGGTTGTGACATCACAGGGTAATTCCTCCGGGATATTGAATACAGTTGAGGGTAATGGAAGTTCATTCGGGGAAGAGGGGAAAGGGGAGACCGAGGAGGGTGGGGGGATGGGGGTAATGATGTGGATTATCATTGCAGTCGGGGTGATTGTTGTTATACTCATTGCAGTAATATCAGCTGTAAGTTTTTGCGTCATAATTGTATAGTTATAATCGTAATAATAAATACTCCTAATTTTAATGCTAGCTTTAAATTAACTAATTTTAATATTTATACTGACTAAGTAATGTTAACAATCAGTGTCCACCTCCTTGTTTCAGTTAAGGTGAATGCTTAGTGTCAGGATACCATTTGTTCACTATATCAAAGACTTAGTCATTGAGTTAAGCTTCTTCCATACTGAAGTGTGTAGCGAGTTAGTGAAATATTGTCAGCTACAGAGGATTTGAACTTGCACGTTGTAGTTGAGTCTTGCACTTAACCACTTGGCTATAAGCTCTAAGCATAATTATTAGATGTTCAGTTAGTGTAATATAAACTGCCATACTAATGGCATTCTGACAATATACCATGTTCTTAAGTTGTCAGTATTTTGTAAGTCATTATCTGTCACTAAAGTATGAAGTATTTTGCTGATTTTACAAGTAAAACAAGCGCAAAAACTGTTGACTAATTTTGTAAATAAACAATTTGTGTAATTAATTGATTGAACCAGACCAGCTGATTAATAATTATAATTGAATAAAACGTAAATAGATTTCAACAAAATGGCATAAGTACAATAAGTAAATAATGACTTGTGTAAAAAAGTTTATAAAACTTAATAAATTTGATAATATGATTAAGAGGAGTGTTTTTTTCTTTCTATCAGGTGTTGTGTCGCTGTATGGCGAGACGAAGAGCTGAGAAGTTGAACTTTGAGAACCCTACCTTCGAAACGAAGCCTCTCAATCAATCTGCAAGCAAGACATCTAACGAATACGAATACACTGCATAAACAAGAGCCCTCTCTACTTAGTTACTGTATAACTATAAGTCATTTCTTTGTACTGTTAATTATGTAACTGACAAGACTTCTAGTTCATTACGTGCAAATTCAGAAGCTCAATATACCGCAAGCGGCATACCATTTTCTCAGCAGAAATTCAAAAAATCTTTTTACAAACTATTAGCAAAGTTCTATTATCACACTTTAGTAATATCAGAATCGCCTGTTAGTCCGTAATAGATTTTATGTTGTGGCTCTTATCTTTTATTTTAAATCTATAAGTGACTTATGAATCTTTGATATTTGTAGTTAAGAAACTTTGATCTATTCCAGTTGAAAAAATGACTTCTTTATCTTCTCTGGATGTTTTCCTGCATTTAGTGTCCTGGTAATTGACTCTGTTATAATCATTAAGTTTTATGTGTTTAACTTGTAAGTAGTTTAATAGCAGTAGATCTAAGGTGATAGAGACAATTTAATGGACGATTCAAGCCACAAAAATTAGCTAAATCTACATTCTAAAACTAGTTTTATTACAGATTAAGTTGAAAGGCAGAACGCGCAAAGTGTTGTCATTTCTTGTAACATCGCTTGTAACTTGTCACAAAATTAATTTCATTATATTCAAACGTAATGCGTTATTATTCTAATATTGAAATATAGCTGGGCACGTAAGTAATATTATGTAGTCTCCCTTGATGCTACTATGCTAGTCCTTCTGTTCATTATACGATGTATTTTAATATTAAAGATTAGTCTAACTATGAGATGTGTGTCTTTTTCACATTCTACTATTTTTACTACAGTCTTGGGCATTTTTTGTGTTATCTTCATAGATGATTAGAATGTTTCGTATTTGTTAGTATCTAATACTTAATAGGATGATATTTATAAAGTATGTAATGATCTCCTGAATTTGAGAAATGTTTTGCTAGTCAAATTATTATAACTGTCCTAGATGGTACAAAATTAATGTTCTTTTTCATAAATTAAAACTGTATTCAGATCTTTGTGTAAGCTTGAAAACTATTTATTGAATGTTATTTTGTGTTCTACTTTCATGCTTTTTATAATTATTTTCTGGTTTTCTCTAAGTCATTCCAGCGTCATACACGCGTTATAATTATATCTACATTACCACAGCTATTTCATTTACTTGCTACTTAGGTCGTATTTTGTTGACTCGACTATTAACTTTATATTAACTGCAGTGTACTTGTAACTGTAACTATACTCTGTAATTTTGAGATTTGATATTGTTTAGCAATGGTTATTATGTTAATAAAACTGCACTTTTGCTTTGTCTTTATCATTTTTTAAATGTCATTTCAGTTTCTTGTAGTATATTCAGTTTCTCTCTTTTTTCTACATCTTACCACAGCTAAACGATTTTTTTGTAGATATTATTTCAGTACAAACCTGATCTAATTAGGGTTAGGGTTAGAAATTAGGATTTAATGTTAAGATATGATTATGATTTATAAACATAGATTTAGGGTCCAATTGTGGATTATGGTTATAGTCTAATTGTTGTTCTGATTATTATTGGGATTAGAGAGCAGTCTGTATTATGCATATTTGATTGAGTGTACATTTAAAATGAACAGATAGATATATTAGATCTATTCGTTGGATGGCCTGAGATGATTGTTATCTTTTCACTTTTTCATAATTTCAAAGCGTCAAAGTTCCTTGAAAAAATCCACAGAAAATTGAATATTGTCACTTTAATGCCACATACAGTATATTTGTACGAACTGCATTGAAAAATTATATCGAGTGGTGTATTTATTCGTTCAACATTTAGTAATTGACTCACATGATGTAATATGATTTAATTAGTTATCATTGGTTACTAAGTCATGAGTATTGTTTAATTTGTTGATACTTTTCTAACTTTATGCTTTTGTTAATTATTTGTATTAATAATAAATTTTGTTGCATACGCCAATAAAATTATATATTGAATATTATTCAATGATAATACATTCTAGTGTTAATAATTTGTTTGTGTTATTTATCTTTGTCTACAAGTGTGTACAAATACATCCACAAATCAGAAATCAGAAATCTTGTAGTGTCCTGAAAATGTATAAGCTTTGTCATTGAGTATACACACAGTATTATCCTGTAGATATTATATATAAGCAATGTTTTTTTTCTAGTAATTCATTCATCCACATATATGATGTATTAATAACTATTTTCAACTATTAGGGACCCACACTGTGGATATCCCTACGAAATCGAAGGCCCCCTGATCTAGTGATGCGAGTACCGGGTATTTATTCTGCAAGTCTTGGAAAATATTTATGCGAATTATATGCTATCTATTTTCTGCAGTGTAATATTGAGCAAGCTGTATTATAAACTTAATATTTATCAGCACATATTCTTTATTGTAAATACAAATTTCAAATTAGTTCCCTGGTGTCTTGCGTTACGTTTCTTGCGAATTATTGTCTCACGATAGAATTATACAAAGCAATTTTTGAGCCATTTTTGTACTTTCTATTTGCATTCAAATAAAAATTGAGGTTTAACATGGCCAATGTTGTGATTATTAAAGATTATGGATACTCGAATTAAAAAAAACTACGTGTGGTTCGTGGATACTTGTATTATAAGTCTAATCACTATGTTATACTCGTATACCTTTACTATTAAGCATTTGGGCCATTTGGGTCTTAACATTTTCTTTAACTTATTTTGTTGAATAAACCTGAAACAATAAGACAACTTTCAAGCTACTACGGATTCTTCGACTAATAAAATAATAATTAATTATAAGTTTAATATAATTATAAATTATAATTATAAATTATAATTCTTAATTATGAAATAGGTAATTATATTGACATTTATTTATTTAAAGTTACATTTGGTAGGCTACGAACAGTTACTGTACCGGTATACTTTCATTTAATAATATTATGAGGCACTTGATCGATTCTCTGAATTATTAAACAAGTTTTCAAACAGTTGCGGAGGTCTTTATAATAGGCTTGATAAGCCTATGGCAACCCCATCAGTTTGTGTTACTTTTGTAAATAGAAACAATATCTATAATAGATCTCGGATAGAGTGAGTCTGGTTGATAAAAGAAGTGGTCCCATGATTCCCCCAAATTGAGAATCCTCTTGAATCTTACTGTGAAAAATTGAGACTCTACATCTAAGTGGTTAATCCAAATACTCCAGTCTCAGCCGGCCCAGATAAGTTAATCCCGTGGTCAATACATTTTTGTGAGACGTGTCTTTTATTTGATTTTTTTGTCTTCAGTTCTGAAAACGTTCATTGTCAATTTATAAACGTTAGCTGAAATTCGAGACCACCCCTCTAAGTCTAACGTTAGCCACGAAGACATTGGTCTGCATTTAATATGTATACCTCAAAACTTACTGGGTAAACTAAATACAGACTATAAGAAAATAAAAATAAAGAGCTGTCCAAAAATCTCGTATACGCCTAGTTATCATTTTTCTGTTGTTATTCTTGCTAAATAAATGTCAGTATACAAGACTACTTCTATATATTTATATTATATTTATATTATATTTTTGTGTTACCTGGAATAAAGAATTTAGATGTTTGAAAAACAATTGAATGGATAATGAGAAGAATCGAAATGATCAACATATAGGCATATAGGCCTACTTCGTCAAATTATTCATGGTTGATTTTTAGAATTTTAATTTTAACATGGTTTATAACAATGTCATAATTATTTATTTAGCTCTGTTTTTAAAACGGTGGTATTAAAACGGTGTTAAATATAGGTTATGTTATAAAATTATTATAGCTTGCACAATATACTATAGGCTATATTAGCCTATATACCATTATAATGACAAAAAGCTTTTTTTCTTTATATCAAATATTTATTGTTCAATCAATCGTTCGTTTTGTTCATTTACTAGCTACTAATTCAATCACTCACTGTTTAAATAATTGCATTAGAAGCTAGAGTTTTATGATTGTTATAAGTTGATGCTTCCTCATTGATCGATATTTGGAGCTAAGGTTTCAGTATTCAGTGCTGCATTGTTGAATCTAATAGATAGATATATATATTGTCTTAGAACCATTTCGATATAAGTAGAGATTGTTATATGATATAACAATCTCTAGAAATATAAGATTTACTTAATTTCCTAAAATGAATATTCCTGAAGATAAATAACACGTGATTCGTTCCTGAGGCGTGGGCAAGGAAAAAATATTTCTTGGGTCATAACCTTCCCCCTTATTTGGAGGTGAAAACATTTGCTTGTAATGATAAAGATGTGAGATTAGATGTACCACGCTCCCCTTGTGACGGAATAGTGATTTCTTGCCTTGGATATAAACAGTGAGCCTATTATGTCATAGCTCAAATTTTAGGAGGAAGAATTTTAATTTTAAAATTTAAAAGTCAAAAAATAACCCCCATCCTTAAGTCAATGCTTGGCTATGCCGCTGGTTTTAAGGATCGATTCCTCTTTTGTTTTTTTCCTTGTAATCTTACTATTTAATTCGTACTGTAAGTAAACACACGTAATTAACTGACGTACTGAAAGAAATGAAACGTGTTGTCGCAATAGTCAGAAACTGCAGACTAGAAATAATAGCAGCATCGATAAAGTTTGATATTCAATATAACAAGGTAGCGAATTAAGAAATAGGTCTAATAACGGACATGGATATACGATCAGTTTATGCTTTACGAATTTTTTGACCTATGGGGCTTACTCTGCAGATATGTCACAAATACATATACATAATTGATAGTCATTTCTAGTAATTTACTTAATTCCTTGGGTATATGATACTTTCGAAACAGTAGTTTATAATACTGTTGATGTACAGTATAGGCCTATGTTAGTACGTAAAAAAAATTGAGCGATACAATCTAATTTAATTGTATACTCTCCTAAGGCCTAAACTGAATAATAAACGTAACTAATATAATTCTATTTATATAACATATTACTGCTCCTTCGTAGATGCAGTTAATCCAGAAAATAATCACTATGATAATAAATAATTCCACAGAAAGTATTTTATTCTATTCTCGTTGCTCAAATTATGGCGTATAAATCGGCAGCTCCCTTTGTCCATGTCACTGTCTAAGTTAAGACCTCCAAGTAGTTGTGAATTACTTACTATAGTGTATAGGCTTTTTAAAAATGACTAAAATATAGTCGAGATCATAATTTATTAAGAAAAATTTGAAGAGAATTCGATTTTTTCTTTCAGAATTAAAACACATTATTTTACTTTTAAGCTAAACAAAGTTGATCTAAATCAAAAACCTGAGATGGGAACGACAGAGTCTAAAACAAAACAGGATTCAATACTAACCAGAACTTATATGCTGGACTTGTTGAAGGAACACAGCGGAGGTATAAACTGCATGGCAATCAGCGATGACGGATCCATTATGGCGACCGGAAGTGAAGATAAGTCAGTAAAACGTGAATCTTTATGCTTCTCATTTAACCGGCCTCTCAGTTTTATTCATATTTGGCGATAGGCCTATTTTAATCATTTAATCTTACAATTATACTAGTAATAAAACTTGGTCGAAAGTGTTACTTTTAGTAAAACTAAAAGTAACACTAATGACTTGAACATTTTTTTAACTTGAACATTTTTTTAAAATTACGCAAAATAAAGATTTCATTTAATATGTAACTTTGTGGTTAGTTTTAGATTTATATTAAACATTGCAGAACACTGCGCCTTTGGTCCAGCAGGACCAGACGTTGTGACTGTATTGGTGTGCTGACGGGTCATCTGAGCTACATCAGTGCAGTGATCATAGAGGAGGAGTTTGTGATCAGTGGCAGCGCTGACTGCACTCTACGCAAGTGGGACATGAACTCTTGTGAATGTCTCTTAATTTACAGAGGCCACTCTGACCGGTAAGTCTGTTTAATCAACACTGCTTAGCAGAGAGGATAATAAAAAATTGGGTTATGTCCTGTGACTGGCTTACTACTGTGACGGAGAGAGCATGAATTATAATGACTTCTGATATTTGTGGATTCATCACATAGAAATACAATTATCTACACTAGTCATCCAGTATTATATCCAGTAGTGTATATCCAGCAGTGTTTATATATGTAGTTGTAACTTGTAAGCTTATATCCAGTTGTAATGCTTAGAAATAGAAGACCTTGTTTTCAGAAGGTTAGGGCTAACAAAAACATGAATTTTTACATCACGAATTTTTATATCATTATATCTAGGCTAAATTTTCATTATCGACTCTTGCAAAGTACAGTAAATATTTTTCTACCACCTTGAAATCACCACGAAGGAATTCATGGCATCAAGTGTAGAAATTCTAAAATTGCGTACATTTTTTTACTTTTGAAATATTCTGGACACTTTTAAAACATTTATGAGCAGAGTGAATCGATCCCCTTGATTCTTTCTAAATAAATGTTCGGCCAAATACGTTTAGACTTTAATTATTATCTCAATAAAATTGCCTGAATCAGATATTAGAAATGCTACAATGTAAAAAAATGTTTGTGGTAATGTACTATTGCAGGATAAATCGTTTGATTTGTACTGGAGACTTTCTGTTCAGCAGTTCTATTGACAGAACAATCCGATGTTGGGACTTCGATCGAGCCATTTGCATCCGAGAGTTTGTAGGTCATCAGAGTGGAGTGTTTCCTCTCGTCTTTATACCGGCTGATGAAGAAGATGATGATGATGACGAAAATGCAAATGAAATTGACAAAGAAGCTGCAGGTATATGTTATTTTGTAACTAATTTTTTTGAGTATCACTTATACTCTTTAAACTATAAATTATAATGCATAGTATTTTTTATCGTTTGTTGAAATTTTGAAAAATTTGGAATTTTGAAAAATTGTCATTTTATTTTGTTACTTTCGTGTACTCGCGGCATGTTATGTATATTGTTAACTTTGATGACGTTTCAACAGATTAAAAGACACCGTATTATAACATGTCTTAGAATTTGACTTGTTTAATATAGCAAATATAGCGTATTATATAGGCCATGCTTAATTAATTATTTTTTCAAATGCATTACAGAATGTTGAAGAGAATGATAATTGGATTTCTGGTTTTGAGTTATAAATCAGACTCCTGAAGCCAGAATACCATGACCATTATCAATTTATACAATTGGCTAACTTTAATCTTACTGCACTGAACATAATTTGTATTCATTTTCTAAATTGTATTATTTTAATGATCCACATATAGTGCCCTTATGGGCTTATGGTGCTCCTTTTCACATTGACTCTGCATTGCGTTTATGACATTTCTTTGTAATGTTTATGTATATGAAAATAAATAAATGTGTACAATGCTTCTCTTTGCCTAATTCTCTGAAGAGGCAAAACGTCACAATGTAACCATTAATGACATCATAATCAGCGGATCAACGGACAGCACGGCTCGGTCGTGGTCGTTTGAGACCGGACGCTGCATGAAAATATTCCGCGGTCACACTGGCGCGGTGACCTGCTTGGCTACTGATCATGACGGTCATGTACTGTACACAGCTTCTACTGACTGCACGCTGCGCTGCTGGCTGATTGAGAGTGGGGAGTGTAGAAGAGTGTTTGCTGGACATAGCGCATCAATCATTTGCTTGACGGTAAGATAAATAATAATATGAATAAGTAAGTCCATAGAAGAACAGATCACGAGGATTATGTACACTAGCTCAATGAATAAATCAGAATCTGGAAAATTCTTATAAACTAACAAAAGTTTTTTGATTAGTTAAATAAAAAGCTGATATCAATTGAAAGATAGATTAGTAGCAATAAGTTTCAAGTTTCTAATTATGTGTCACATCAATAAATCACAATCAATATTCTGTTCATTTTGAAGGATGTAAACTGTCGATCAGAATCATATTATAATTATCAAAAATTTTGTTAGGTAAAAGTTATAAGCTTAAACTGCTTTTGTTTAAGCTCACTTCTAGTTATGATCTGATAATCATATAACATTCAGGTTAGCATGCCCTTGACCCTCAGTATCAAGAATTCAACTGGCAAGGCCACAGCTATGATAGCAATAAAAACTTCAAAACCAAGGCCAGGCCTCGACCCTCAAACCTGAACTGAATTTTTCGATATAAACAAGCCTAAAACACTGCCGTCAAGAGAAATAAAAACTAGCATCGGAATGCTTCATAATTGCAATTATTAATCTTGTAAAATCCATGTAGTTGTATGTTTCCAGATTGTGGGCAATATCATTTACAGTGGCAGTTCTGACAACACGACTCGGGCTTGGTCCTTAGCAAAGGATGACTCGGTGGGGCTATTCAAGGGTCAAGAGGATACAATCATGTGCATCAAGTACCAGGACGGAACGAGTAGGTTCCGACATAAACTATATATAAACATTCTTGTAATTTTAACGCTTTTAGCTGAAATGTAATTTCAGTTAAAAGCTTCTGATTTTAACTGAAGTTACCTTTTGTATGAAGTATTTTATGAAAGCATAATTTAGATTTTCATATAAATTTTTATAAAGAATATTTGACATGATTAGGAAATTAAACAAATGTTCGTTTGTTGTTACTTAATCAAGCTCCAGCATAGAAAGTGCCCGATATGGTATTAAGGACTGGTTGAGTAAGATTTGAAGAAATGCAAAGATGTTGGAATACATTAATTATTTACAATGGCGTAACTATCTTACCACAGGTCCCACAGCAAGTTTTGTACAAGGGCCTATAATTTTTTTTCATGATTCATTTGAAATTTCAGGATTTTCCTCAAGAAAATACCACCATAAAACCATTTTCAATAGTGATAACATTTTTTTTTAGTCATTACCCATTTTTGGCCAGACTTTGACCAAAGTTTGACGCTACATAAGGTTTAAATTACAAGTCTCATTGTAACTAGCCCGACTGATAATTGCTCTGAATTTTTTTTATTTTGGGTCGGACGCGGGCCCCCCAATACGCCCGGGCCCCGCAGCATTGCTGTAGCTGCTACCACGGTAGTTACGCCACTGATTATTTAGAATAATTATCTATGGATTTTTTTTGAGCTCGAAAATCTATGATAAAATCGATTGTATTTGATTAAAGTAATTTTCTTCATCATTGTATTCTCGTGATGCAGATTTTGTTTCTGCCCTGAATTGCCTTTAAGATGTACATTGTACAAGTGCATCTTGTTTTTGCAGAGAACTGACCGACTTGTAGCAATTCAAACATAACGCTATTGACGATTGATCAATGAAAAATACAATTACATAGGTTCATACAAATCAGTGAATATTATGGTTGATTTTTATCTCAGTTATGACAGGAAGTGGAGATGGTACTGTTATGTGTTTTGATGCTAAGACCGGTGATATTCAGAGAGTCTTCAGAAGTCAACCTCAGACGATCATTAATACCATGCAGGTCTGAAATCTACTGTAACATCCTGTCTACAAAATTTTAATCATTTTTAATCAAACTTTTTTAACAGTATCACTATTTTTGCTTTTTGAAAGCTGTTTAATCTCGAAGCTATGTTCTTAACACCATCAATTGATATCTTTATAAGCAAATTCGATAGGTTGAAGCTTAGTATGTATATGACACAAATATATATCAAGAAAAGATACATAATATTACTCCTCTAGTTGACAATTAAATAGTTCACCATGAAAAGAAAGAATAATTACAAGCTCTGATCTCTGATCAATTATTAGATGTCATAAGTCGACATAAGAAGAATGACATATTACTGTGCATATTGAAGAAGAATAACATTACTCTGAATATTGTCTACAATTTCCTATGGATCAAAGTATTACCAATCATCATGTCAACCCTTACTAAGGAATACTTACACTGTTCCATCCTATATTACGTTCAACATTGTATTTATCTAACTAGTTGATCTGTTGGTTCTTCACAGATTGTAGAGAATCGTTTGTTTACCGGAGCAATGGATGGTACCCTGCATATCTGGTCAATACGTGGACTAAAGAATGGATTAAATCTGGGAATAAATACTCCAACCAATAAATAGTAATAAAAAGATAAAGCCAAAGTAAATGCTGGAACAATTGAAAGCCAACAAAACCCTAATAAATACCTTGTTTCATAATGAAATGTAAATCTTTAACAGTACTACCCATAGTAAATTGATTTTACAATAACTTTGTATGCAATTTTAAAAAAGACAGTCCAAGAATTTTATTTCCTCAGCAATGCAGTGATCTATTGAAAATTTTAAAATGTTTGAGTTCGTATTTTAAATGGTTCTACTCGCTGTTCAGTTATACTTGATAGCATTGTATAAATGAATTGAAGAAATTTAATTAATTTATAATATTCAGTTTCAGTTGAATACAATGTACTTTTGATAAAGCGCTCACTTTTTAGCCTGCAACAATTATAACAAATTCATTCAATAAGATTATAACAAATAAAAATAAACGCAACTGTCACAATATATTCTTCTTGTGAATAAACTATTTCAGCGAGAATAGTCTATATAAATAGATAACTTTTAGCACTTACATAACAACTTCAAATGTACTCCTATAATATGGACTTCTTTTCATAACTAGGGGTATAATTCAACACAATGTCCCAGTTACAAAATTTATTAACATATTAGGAAATTTATAGGAGAATGAGAAAAGAAACTTTACTAGTTAATCCAATTACTAAATAGGGTTATATTGCTATGTTAAGTCATAGTAATGTAACATTATCATGCTTGATGGAAATCTTTACAGTCCAGAGTCAATAGAGATCTATGCGGCAATGCCCTTTGCTTTTGGATGTTTCACATTATGCTTCTTTGCAAACCTCATGTTTCGTAGAAACTTTGGATCAACCTGAATAACATCAAAATAAGTCCAAATCATCAAATGTTTACAAGACTATTAAAAACTCGTTCAACAAATACGTTAAAAAATCAAATTCACAAATTTTTAAACAATAAACTTCACCAATCAATAAAGTTTTGATCTACAACTTGCCTAAAAAACTTGAAATTACTATATTTTTAAGAATCAATGACACTACAACAAGATTTTTTTCTCTCCTTGTTGAACCCCGCATATAAATCATTTCACAACAAAGCTTTCAGTGTGTTAAATGAACGCGATATAAAGAAAAACTCAGATATATAAGAAAAGTTAAATGAACAGTATCAAATGAATAAAAAATCTAACAGAAGAACAAATGAAAATTGTAATAGAAAGAACATGATTAATCGATTAAAAACAAGAGATGTGGGAGCACAGTCACAACGTGCGGACACTCGGTAGTCTGCCAGTTTTGGTAATTTGTCTCCTTGCTTTATCTCGCACACGTCTTTCCCTCCAAACTTGCCGTAAATGGCAGCTTGGATCTACTTTGTGTGCAGTACTTAATTACATTAAATTACACGATAATTAAACTAAAAATATACTTCAAGCTAAAGCAATACATAAACTGTAGTAATATATAAATTAAATTAAGCTAACATTACAAGTAAGATGCGGTAATAAAGATAAGCTAACTTTATCAATAACATATGCTTTGTTAATTACCATACTAATGGGTACAGCAAAAAGTAAATGTATACGGTATATGTCAATAAACAACAGAAGCTTAAAATACAGAAGAAAAAGAATTACATTAAATATAAACTTGTCAAAAAAATCAATAATATTAATCTTAAACTAAACAAAATGCAACAAGTGAACACTTGACTCGCGACACAGTTCACTCAATAATTTTCCTTTGGAATTGACAAGAGCAAAGTTTAAATCGATTTTGGTTCACCATGCAAAACTTTTCTTTAGCCTAAATGGCTAATTTGTTGATTTTTGAGTAATGTAAAAACAACCTACCCCCTTGAGTGATGGATATCGCTGTGACTTTGGTCGGTGAATACCATTTCGATGCTGTTTCTTATCTGAAGATACATAAAGAAACTTAAACTTGACTTACACAAAACTTAAAAAACATCATCAGAGTGTCACACGCACACACAGGATACGCGCTCAGTGCCTCTGAAAAGGGGTGCTAAATTGTTCTTAGAGACTGGCTTACAGAAATAAATTTAAGCTTATAGTTTTATTGAGATTTTTTAGAAATATTTAAAATAAGTAACAACTCAAAAACTTTACTTTCATGCTTACTCAGAAAGCATACAAAATAAATGAATTCTGTAACAATTTCTTTCATTACTTCCAAGCTGCTATAAATCGTAGATATGAGTAACAGCTACCCTATCTGATTTAAAATATTTACTGTATACAACCAATAGCAATTTGAAGCACTAATGAATCCTTATCATCAGCCTAAAACATAGTGCACATATTAACAATAACTCTCAGTATCTCTGCCAATATAAATATTGATATTAAACTTTTTAATAATTGTTCCCAATAGTGAAACATTGATATTTCACAACTGTGCGCAATTATTTACACAACGATACATTTAAAAAAAACAAGAGATGTGGGAGCACAGTCACAACGTGCAGACACTCGGTAGTCTGCCAGTTTTGGTAATTTGTCTCCTTGCTTTATCTCTCACACGTCTTTCCCTCCAAATTTGCCGTAAATGGCAGCCTGGATCTACTTTGTGTGCAACATTTAAAATCCACGTATTTCACGATTTAATGCAATATGATTTTTCAACATAACATTTTTCATAGTCTGGCCACTATTGAATAATATATTAATCTATCTGAAAACTATTAAGTTGGATGATTAGAAACTTAAGTGTTAAGAATATTGTGACAATTCAATTTTCTTTCCTTTGAAAACCTGTTCAGTTTGTAATAAATATTCTTCAGCGATATTTTGTTATATTTTGTTAATGAAATGAAAGGCGATCATAGTAACAAAATAGAACACAAAAACAACACAACAAATTACAGATTAATAAAGGAAAACTTGAACACCAGGACAATGAAATATATAGATATTATAATTATAGATACACACCTGTAGAACTTTAAATTTCACAAAATAATTTTTTTTATAAAACAATGTTTAGGTTTACAGACTAAACATTAGTTTATGACACTTCATCTACCAACATTTGATCTACTGATATTTGGTTTATTCTAACTGCAACTTTTAAAAAAATTCTAACTCTAGCAAGAACCCTAACCATAGCACTAACTCAAAAGCTAAAGCTAATGTTGCAGTAGACCAAATGTCAGTCAACTATATGCTGGTAGGCGTGATGTCGTAGACCAAAAGTCTGTAGACTAATCGTCATGACAGAATACTTTTACAATCACAAATCTTTTCATGAAAAAGTATCTTAACACTCCTTACAGCTGCAGGGCTGCTCTATACTACAGTGGGTTTAAGGGATGCAAGGAAAAATAATAATTCCTTAGATTTAATTTTTTGTTATAACCGTGCTTAATCATTATAAAATATGGTATAAATAATAAAACTTAGATAAAAAAATCTAAAGTAATATCCGGATTTATAAACGTTGGTGCTTTTAATCTACTCAGAATATTATCTAATTAAATTATAATTAATCAACTGTTGATTATAATTACATTATTGTAATAATTGAATCGATTAAAGCAAGAGATGTGGGAGCACAGTCACAACGTGCAG
>JAQIXG010000281.1:0-36797 GCA_034700105.1 Oconnorella tubifera
AGAAGTAATTTACATTACAAAAAATTCAAAATCAGAGGGGGAAGGATCTACGTCTAGAGAAATGTTACGAAGCGTTATAGGGTGGTTGAGTAAGTGAGTCAAAATCATAAATTTTAGAGTTAAATAATTATTTACCCATTTAGAGTGATGAATTTTATTAAAAATAATATTTCAAATAACATATCGAGATATACTTTCATATAACGGGGGAGAAATTTCCGGGGGGAAAATTGAGAAAATTTCGGGGGGAAATTTCGGGGGGGGGGGAAATTTCTTAGACTCAGTGAAATCATGGCTACACCACTTACAGAGAGGAGGATGTTAAGAAATAAATAAAAGAAAAAAGGGTACAATTATTGAATACCAATACATCTAATTAATGCACAGGTTCATTATTCAAATTTATCCAATTTCAGCTAACTTATTCTATTCAGAAGACAAAAATGGGAAAACTCTTTTCTTCAAAATGTAAATATTTGAAAGTAATAAATTTCAGATTTTAAAACACAACATCTAACAATAACCAGAAAAGAATCAGACTAAATTACATTCACTCTTGAGCTCTCTTTAATTAACTTATCATTAAATAATGAACATTTAACAAACAAGCTCGAGATAATTCTAAATGTTAGTTTTAATTAAAAAAAATGGTCATTTTAAAAATCAATGTAAAACTTTTTCCATCATAATTGGACGCATATAAACGCCAAGTTTAAAAAGTAGCACAGGGAACCGCATGAACCTTATAAGTGTAGTTCAATTGTTTATTTTTTTAATTCAAGGGCAAAATAAAATTTAGACAAACAAACATTCTCACTAACAATCTTAAATTAAAACATAAACAAAAATGTCACTTCAGAAAAATCCCCTCAGAACATTCATATTTAAAAAAAATTAATTTGACCTTACAGTTGAAACAGTCAGTATATATGTTCCTATTCATGTGAATCAATGCAATACATAGTCAGCCAACAACAGTCAACATCCATTCATTGTTTACTGAAACACTTCTGCATTCATATGCATACATCCAACACCCTAATAATACATACCAATCATCTTATAATAAAAGACTACTACAATGAAAAGTATTGCCTTAATTAACATGAACACAAACAGATCTCTCTCTATCTCTCAGTTCAGTTCCTAATCAATAAACATTCATCAGACTCTAAAAACAACATCTACAAGTTCCTATCAAACAAGCTGCCCGGGAATTGCAGAGCTGGTTCACTGCGCTTCACTTCTTGGCAGCCTTCTTCTTGCCTCCCTTGGCTTTCTTGGGGCTTGCCTTCTTCTTGCGCCCTCGCTCTAGTGGACAAGAAATAAAATAGTTTTAATAATACTAAAACACATTAATTGATATAAGTTGATTATGGATTTAAAAATCACAATAAAACAATCAAAATTAAATGAATGCATCAAATTACATATGAATAATTTCTTTTTCCAACATGCTCATTTTAATTAGATGTAATATTTATTTATTCCGTTGACTATGAAGAGGTCTAAATGATTGTTTCTATATGAAAACATATCAGATTTGCTTAATATACTTTTTATATACGGACTAGTTAAATATTGCTTGTATTAGCCGAATAGTAAAATAACTATTTTACTATTCGGCTAATACATAGTAACAAAATTTATTTAAAAGATACTCACTGGCAACTTTTCCTGCCTTGGGCGCAGTTTCTTTCTTTGGACTTTCTGTCTTGGCTAAAAAAATATCAAAAGTCAAATTAAATAAGATATTTTATCCAAAAATTATCATCTACAATGATGTCAAAGTTAATAAATAAACAAAGCAAAAAAACAATAAACATTTATTGAAAAATAAGATAATTATAAATGAATTTTTTTAAATATAATCACGATTTTGATAAAGCAAATATTGGCCTCATTCATTTTAAACTTCTCTAACTAAAACCCATTCAGGGAAAGGTAACATTGCACCACGCACAAAACTATATTCTACAAAACAAGTCCATTTCAGACTCAAACAGAGTATTTCTATTAAACAATTAAAAATTTCATTGTGCAGTAGATTACATATCTTGTTCAACAGCGTAAACAGACTACACAATCTATTAATTTTCAATGGTCCATTTTTGATATAAATATTTCTAGTAGCATCTTACCTGCACTCTCTCCCTCAGCGGCTGGGGCAGCAGCGGCATCAGCTTTCTTCGCTTTGGCCATTTTTTCTACTATTTATCAAATCTTTTACTATACTGAAAATTTAACAGAAGTTACTGATTAAAAATTACACAAATTTTAAGCTTAACTTCAATAACTTAATTAAAATTTATAATATGAACATTTTCTCATATAAAAATAAAATAATAATTTACTTCATAATATCACCGAGTTGAATTCAACCGCAAAATACACAAATCAATCCAAAAACATTACAGCTGTCATATTGCTCAATAAATTTTTCTTATCTGAATTAGCAAATTCTAATTTTTATATAACAGATATATTAAAAATAAATATTAAATTGACTTTAATAAACGTAAAGAAAATATTTTTATAATTTGAGAATAAAATATATTTTTTTTTTATAAACTCGATATTTTATAAACGCCCAAGTTAAACAACTAAGCATCAAAGTTTTCAAATTTCTCGCAGAACAATCAAAAATTAGCTCCAGTTTCAATCCCATAATCTTATCCAAACCAATAAATCCTTCCCAAAATCAAATTTAGATCAAAACTACGATCATAAACCCTTAAAATTCGAACATAAAAATAAAATTATCGATTAGCTTCTAAAGCATAAGCAGCTTTACAAATAAGCAAAGCCAACCATTGCTTATTATAAAGCCAATCTCACTGCAAACGGACTCGATCAAAAAAATCGTTAAATTAATGAAATCGCCGCACGGAGCCCTTCGCGCCCCGACTAAAAATGACCCCGGATGATGGGGGCAGAAATCCCCCGTGGCCCCCTGGTCGCCCCTCAGATTTTAATGGGAGATAATCTGAGTTTAAATCGAGATTTAATTTTTCACCAAACCGAGATTATCTTCTTGTCCTGAAAACGACGCGACTCAAACTGACGCTATCCCACAATGCACCGGGCGGTTTTGTTTGGCTCCGCCCACTTAGCCAGACTCTCCCGCCAGTGACGGACTGGCCCGGGTGAAAGTACAAAATACCAACAAGCGTTCGTGTTTATGGCGTTTAGATAGCGCAAACTCTTTGATATAAATTAATTCTTATACTAAAAGAAAATAAAAATAAAATGATTTTAACAATGTTACTTTAAATTTAGTTACTACAGTGTACGTCTGAGGTTTGTTTATGTAATTATCTTTCTGTTTAAGAGTTTTGAATATTTTGATTTTGTCATTTTTGTCGAATTATATTTTCGATGGAATAATTTTATGCTTAAAACATATTTATATTTTGAAAAATAAATTATGATAATTTGTAAACAAAATTATTAAGGAATAGAGCATATATAATACTATTTTAATCAGTGAGCTCATTTGTTACATCAATAAGGAGAGCTGCATTTAGCCACATGAATAAATACCGGCTACGCAGTATGTATTTTTGATTTACGAATATGCGATACTAAACACAGCCAGGCTTTCAAGGTCACCTAGTAGCCAATCATTGCGACGCTTTTCTATCTAATTTGCATATGTTTATACGCTGTTGCCTATTTCTTGAGCCTGCAGTCTAGTAAACCACGCCTATCTCTGGCTAGAACAGACACGTCAATCATTTCACGCGCCAAAATCGCGTGCTCACAATAAATAAGCCAAACAGCCAAACAGTGACTCTGAAACTTAAGCCAGAAAATCTTTTCAGTGATTCGCCACTTTGTTTCAACCAAGTGAAACAAAAGAAGAAAGATTACTGCACAATTTATTATTAACAAATTCAAAAATATGCAATTACTTGCTGAGATTGATAGCTTTGAAGTTGGTCAATTTTTGTCATAAAATTAAAATTTATGATTAAAATTTAAGCTCAATTTTAATAGTTTAAAAAATGCTATTTTGTATAAATAATATTATATACTAGTTCTAAATGTTTAGTAAATTTTTGCAGTAATTTCTTGCGTATAATACTAAAAAAATTATTAAAAATGTATCCGATATTCAAGTTTAGGCAATAATCGCAAAGTTTCAACTCAATGAAATATGACAAAAAGCGTTTTCATATATTAGAAAAATTCAACGAAATATTTGTTTTTCAAATAATCATAATGTTATTCATAATATGCATGAATTCTCTTGTTAATCCTAATATTTTAAAATTATAGTGACTGTCAAATTTTATCAGGCTAAATTCATGCATTCAATTGCATTTGAACAATCTCATTTCTCATTTTATATTGACAATCTTCGAATATTATTACACCTCTTAAAAATTGTGCATTTTTATCAAAATGTAATTCTAATATAAAAAACAAAGAATTGATATAAGACTTATAAATTTTTTTTGCGCGATGAAGCGAAATATAATTGTTCTGTAACATAACATACAAATTGAAACTACAGATATTTGTTCAGATACTGATTTAAACCTGTAGCATATATATATATATTCACATAATGTACTTTCTTGTAGCGTATGTTATCTGAAGTAATTTACAAACGATTAATGTAAACTTGTACATTTATCCTGTATGGATTCATCGAGGAAATGACCCCGCAAATATTTTTCTATAATAAAGAGGCAATATTGGCGCCACATTGTAACCGCTATTTTAACTACAGCTTTGAACAAAGAGTGACGCTAAAATTACGATTGATTTTCTTTGTGATTGAGTTTATCCTAAGCACCCAGGCATAACGAGGTCAGACACATCTGGTCTCCGTCTGTTGGTGATACAAACCTGCCGTGGAAAATTGTCAAGAAATTGAAAACATAGTTACTGAGACCGACTTATATAAAACTCACGCACAGTATAAAATTCTAGTTAGGCTATGTTATTTAATATAAGTTACTTAGGCTACGAAAAAGAAACTGATGATAAACTGTAGGAAATAAATATAAGAAACAGTTTAAGTGTAAAGATAATGATAACTGATGATATATGATAGAAGATACAAAATGTTGAATTTTTATAGATACAAAATTGAATGATAACTATCTTACACGATCATTTACTACTGTGTAACGTGAAAGTGCTATTTATATAAATATATGCAGATATATAATAGGAGACAAGCATCTTCAAACATAATTTAGGAAAATAAATGAAATAATATATCTAAATAATATTCAAATCCTAATCAAATATGTTGTTTACAAATTTTTGCTTAACATTACCTCTAAACATGTCAAAATTGTAATTATTAAACTCTAATTAAAATTTGTGATAATAATCATTTCAAGTTCAATTTTTTGATGGCATTTATTTGTACAAAATAGTTTCAATGAGTAATAAATGCGAAATATAGTGGTAACAATGTAATAATTATTTAATTTATTTAATTATATAATAAATTTTAACATAACTACTCATGTAGGCGCCTACTGTATCCTTTAGTTATAAACAAATCTTATTGAATGTGTTGCAATGTTTAATATCACAATAATGAGATTTACATATTTATCTTAAAACGTAATTTCAAATTTCTATTTTTCTTAAATATATGATTTGTATATAATAAATCGAATAAGATCCTTTAAATAATCCCACCCCCCTCCCATTACAGCAACTTTAATATATTAGTCAACTAAAGATTTGCTGCTTGTTTAGCAGATTTATTCGTTCATTAATTGTTCATTTCGGCATAAATAAATTGGACAATATCATACGATATGCTGTAATGTGAAATGTAAATAAAGAGATCCTTAAATATGAAAAATAAATTAACAATGCAGAAAAGAAAGCATTAGATGCAAAAATGCAATTCACTCTTCATTGAATTTTGTAAACAAGACCTAGAAAAATGGAACTGTCACAACTCGTTGTGAAGAATTTAACTAAAGTTACTAATTCGATGAGTAAATACTGAAATGCAAATTCCTAAACATAATACAAAAAATTAACAATCAGATTAAATATAATAATTAAATCAAATATACTGAAGCACATAAGACAATCACAATAATTGTTCAAATTGACTAAAGATAGTAGTATCTTAATTTAATCAAAAATTTAAATTGATTTGAAGAATGCACAAAGGATATTAAAAGCAATTGGTTTAAGTTTATGCAATAAAAAGTCTATAAAAGATAAATGTGATATATAACAGTGCCTATTTAAAAATCATAATAAATATATCTATTTATTAGCGTAATTATTATTAAATAAAGATATGATATCAATCAACAAATAGTAACACATGTTACCAAAGAAATTTTCCTGCACAAAAATCCAATTATAATCCAATAATAATTAAGCGACAACTTGCTAATAAAAAAGACCTTCTGTAATAAAAATAATACTTTAAATAATGCTTAGGTGACTAATCTGAAAATACAGCTTAATCAAGTTTAAAAGCAAAATGAATACATGAGTAATAGAGAAATAAGATTTGTATAAATATTTAATCCTTACTATCGCTAAATGACAATTATAATAATAACCATAGATTATTTCTAAGAGTATTGTATTCAATAGTAAATATTATCAACTAGTTATCATCAGAAATTACAAACCAAAATTTTCTTACAAAGGAATAGAATTACGAGAAACAATTTTAATGATATTTATTCAGTACTAATACTCATAATTTTATACCAATTACAACAAAAAATGGTCAACAAAAGTGCATTTACTTTAAACTGAATATGACTAGTAACATACAGTTTACCTATTTCAAACAATACCGCATACCCATAATTATTTGAGTAAGATAGCTTTTGAGTAAGATAGTAAGATAGATATACTTTAAGTAAGATAGCATCTGATCTAACTGACATATAAATTAAACTATAAAACGCAATGAATAATACTTAATCTGGAATGACACGTGATCTTTTCTGCTCATAAAATACAATTAGGCAGATCTAGTAATTAAATATTCAGCAAAACAGATGCATAATTTCCGAAAGAAATATTTAAATAAAAATTAGTAAACATTAAACAAAATATAACAATGACTAAAAAGAACTTTGGCAAAAATTATAAAATGATCATCAACACAAGCACATCTAAACTTAAATAAAAATCTTTGAAACCCAGAGAATAAATATAAGAAATATGAAAATACTCAGTAACTTAAAGCTACGTTTCATAAATACTGTCAGTTTTTGGCAATAATTTGATTATCACAACTAGCAATCTTCAGCGAACTATTAACGTCAAAAAGTATTTTTTGTTCGCATATTTATTCTTAAGAAAATAAAATGAATTACTCAAAAAATGATTAAACAAATCACAAACAACAATGTTAAAAATTAGCCATTATTTATAAATTAGAGAAAATATTTTAATTACTCTGCAATTAAACAAATGACATCATCTACTGGCTGCAGCTTAGCTGTATACAAAAGATCACAAACAATTTGAATATGTAAAATTCAACATTATTATTTCAAATCTCTAGAGTACCCAGCTGAACAAAGTCCAATTCTAACTAGAATGATAAAAAATGGAAAAACATAATCTGAAATGGCTGATATGTTGTATAAATTCAAATCTGAATAATTTAAGACAGAATGTAATTTAAGACGGAATGGAATGTGAAAAGGTATGTATTCTGAAATCAAAAAAACAATGATAAATTGTAAAATATAGATATAACATATAACAACAAATAGAAGTTGAATGCAAGATAATTAAATACTGTAACCGAATTTGTAAAAATTCAGTTAATAATTTCTTAATACTAAATTAAATAGATATGGCAACATCTGGCAATGTAATAAAGCAGCGCTATTAGACACAATGGCTAAACAAGCAAGGCATATAATTAGTATATCATATGTACATTGTACATTGTTGGTAAGCAATTTTCAAAAACAAAATTATCTAAAATAAAAATGTAAAGCACAACAAGGCAGTCAGTCAAATACTTAGCAAACAAAATGGCATCTTTTTGACATCTTCTTTACAAATAAGTTTCTAAACAGAAACTTTGATACAGGCAATTCCTGATTAACTTCTTGATGACTCTTAAGTAAATCTGAGCATTGTGATAAAATGTTATCACATAAATGAAACTTTTTACTGTCTTATACTAATTAAATTCTGCAAAGTTATGGCAATACAAAATCTCATTCTTTAACAATTTTCAACACATACTTACAATTGTAGCAATTTCACAATAAATTATAAGCCACACAATTAGAAGGCACGTACTTTAAATAAATAATCATCGATCGCAGTAAACAACAATTAACAAATGAAAAATAAAAAGTGACTAAACAGATTTAATACTAAAATTAACATAATTTTAATACAACAGATAAAATTAAACGATTCTTTACAAATTATTAAAATACTAGGTTTATAACCACTAAGGATCATCAAAATCGCAGTAAATCCACGAAGAAACAGCAAAATTCAAAACAAAAATTGGACTCCAACTGGATTTTAACACGCAACTATCCGATCTTGAATCGGACCCGAGGCACTGAGCCACGCTGTATTGTTGTACGCAATTTGAAACTTTATCGATTAGAAAGTGAATAAAGCACTCAGTGAGGCATCATACTAATAGAAGAATAGTTGTCAATTATATTTATGATTATCAACTGAAAATGTTAATAAATTCAACAGCATCTTATATAATATAAGCATCTGTGACTAATAAACTAATATTACCCCATTCATTATAATTAAGAAAAAAAAAACCTTATAAATAATACATGACAGTTTTTGTAACCTTATACACTAAATAACAATAACTAGCTTATCCTTACAATTGTTCCGTGAAGGTTCAAGTAACAAAGAAAACATTAATTTTTCATGCTTCTTTAAATTATTTATAAACATTTTAAAAACGCTTATAAAAACACTATACATATATCTGAGATATGATGGCAAGAAAAGAATAACATTAAGTATTTGAATTAAAATGTAATGAAAAAATGAGCATAAATCAATCTATATACAAATCAGATGACAGACAAAATCAATGAAAAAAATTAAGCTTATATATAACATAATAATACTATGAATACGTAAAAAACTGGCATATAAAGATTTGTTGTTTAAATAAATCGAAATTTAATAATAAATAAGACCATGTGATGTCTTTGATCATGAAACAATCATAAATTTATTAGCATTTTAACCTGCACTAAATCGGGTTTAAAAATTAATAGTTGTTTACAAAAAAACCGCAAATCATTAAAATACTGATGTCTAACGAGATTATTTTACAAAAAAATTTGCCCTAGTATATTTTGGTAAAATATAAGAAAATCATACACTTTAATTCAATAAAGCTCAATTGAGAGAACACCAGACAAGCATGACGTTTTAGCACAAATTAAATCTGATCATCGATACAAAATCAACCGTTAATTAAAGATTTAAACTAAAAGAATAAAGATCAAAACATTTTAATAAGATTCAGAATTTAAAATAATCAAAACACGAACGATTCATTCCCTTATCTTAACCTCTGCTCTTACTACCAGTTTTTCTTATGCTCATCCACACTGTACCCCCCCGGTCCCAGAGCCACCACCAGCAACAGCCCCCCCGCCACTGACATAGTATGAAAAAAGTCGTACTTGTAATACTCTCTTGTGTCGCTATCAGCCGGCATTGCCCACCAGGCATTAGCGTAGGCATTCAGAGTAGTCAGCCAGATAAACAGCACAAGGGAAGCTAGTCTGGTTTTATATCCGACTGCTATAAGAATGACAAACAATGTGCCGACAATGTTAAGCAACAGATGAAAAGTTTCCAGATCAAATCTAAGCAGAGTTAGGAACATGAAGACAAGAAGCAGACGTCCGCTCAGTTGTAGGTACGTACGACGTTTGTTGCTGATCTCACCGGTAGATGGCAGGCCAGCAAAGAGGCTCCGACCATCACTCTTTGTCTCAGCAAGGAGGAGGAATATGCCACCGATTAACGCAAGGTTCCTGGAATCCGAATATATAATAACTAACATTTCAGTATATATCATCATATATATTCATATAAGATAAGGAATAAACTATCAATAAGTATAATTGCTTTTCTATATCCCATAAGCTTGGATTGCAGCTCCATTCTACTAGGCTGCAGTCCAAATCAAATGGGCTACAGTCCAAATCAAATGCACTGCAGTTCAAATCAAATGGGCTGTAACCTCATTTGATTCAGTTAATTCACAAATTACAAAGCAATCATTGAGTAGTAAAAGATTTAGTATAATTTCACCCAATGGAAGACTATCGAATGTTAACTTACCTAGGATTAATTAAGGAAGCTTTTAATGGATTTTATGTACATGGACAAGAATTTAACAAATAGATGATACAAACCTCATAGAATTTTTTTTTTATATTTATTAAACAATAATACCTGTATAGAAAAATTAAAATTAAAAAAAAGAATACATGCTACCAACTTAAACTTCAAATAAAAGTTAAATAAAAAAGAATGTCTACAATTTTAAATCTTATAATGCTTTAAATAAATTGTAATGAATATAAATTGTAATGAATATACTTAATACAATTAATAATTATCAAATGCAAACGAGTTACGATACACTGAATAGAAATAAATATTTAAGCAATTTGATAAGAACTATTTTATTACAAAATAGAAAACTAATCGACTTACTTCATTGTTACTCCAAAATTCCACAAAAGTCGATAAACAACCGTCTATAAAAAATAAATAAAAAATTAAACATGTTTGTTAATAAATCAGCATAAAGATTATTTCATCAGCACTAAGAGAGTACTTCAAATATTGACGTTAAGATAAATAATTACTATGAATGATATATTATATGAGAAATTAGACTTCAAAAAGAAATTTACAATACAATTTATAATAAAATAATAATTTAATAGTTTACTTGTTTTTTGCTGAAATATTAAATTTCAATAATTATCTAAATATATCTAAATGCCCACATGCAATAAGACAAGCAAAGAACAAAACAAAGACCACTATATACCAAAATGTTTATCAAATAAAATCAAAGAATTAATAATAATATATAATATTAATTTTGACTTTCAGTTCACGCTCAACAACAACAATTCAATCAATCAGCATTTGTAATATTGAATGCAATATTTACGTAGACACAGAGCTCTGAAAGCAATCAAACTTTGTAATTTAAGTGCTGCAAGAACATATAATTCATAAATTGTATGATAATGGTATAGCAATGTTTAGACTTTACTATGGGTTGTAAAAATGAAGGGAAAACAAGGCATTACAAGACAGGAAAATAGGAGGAGAGATGGAGGGACATGGGCATAAAGAGAACGAGAAGGAAGAAGAGAAGGAATACTTTATATAAAGACTGTTACTAAACTAGTAGTTTTTATTTGCACCTATTTTGTTTGTGTCAGTCAGTCGTAAACTCAATCTACAATTTACCTGTTGAACTACAATGAACAGAAGAACCGCGCATGCGAGACCAACAAAACGGCGTGAAAGAACAAAAACACAGCCAGCGAGCTGACCAATCAGATTAACCGCTACAAAGAGTGTACCAAGGTACCAGCCACATCCCCACTCCTCATCCATGTAGTCCCGCTGAATGCCCCACTGTACCCACATTCTAATGCCGTCATCAATAAATGTGGCAACAAGAAAGAGACGCGCAATGTGAGGCAAGACGTGTTTGCCACTACGTAGTACCTGAGAATAAAATCTCAGTCATCTACATATGTATATCAAGCTTCAAAAAAAAAAAAATCTCAGTCATCCACATATGTATATCAAGCTTCAAAAAACTGAGTCAATCGTACATAAGAAATAGTAAGTCAGTCATCCAGTATGTCAATTGTCTGGATATAGTATGGATGAGCTGAAGAATTTTTTGTCAGCAAAATGTCATGACAAATTTCTTGTAGACCCTTCCATAGACCCCCCTCCCAGAAGCACTAAATAGTCGGACCACAAATAATTTTTACATAAATATTAAAATTCTAAATTTGTTCCGTTGTTCCACTGGAAATCATTATTTTTATTTTTCACTCTTTTTTTGATTATAATTCGGTCGGTTTTCATTCACGATATTCTGATATGTTCTTGTAAGCCAAAATCGAGCAGCATCTCATATACAATATATAACACTATACTGATATCCAATGAGATCCAGCAGAATAAAAAATAACTGCTCAATTTTTGCAATAGATTTAATGCGTAAAATCACAAGTTTCTCAACTTATATTAGGCTACCGGTAGTTTAATTTTTTTCGTCCAATAGAATTTCATTAGAATGTATAATATAAATAGTTGGTTAATATTAATATTATAAACATATACAAAGTTAAAACAATATATATATACCGTACTGTCAGTACAGATAACAGAGATTTACATTATTTATTAAAGTATATACAAGACAGAAAACTTATATTATTTTCATCAATATGTCAAGAAATAAAGTGCACGTGAAATAAGACTTACCTTCTCCGCTACTTTCTCCGCGACGTTCATAAAACTTTCCCTCGTTGACATAGCGCGTGATATATGGGGGCGTATCTTGGTGTCCAGTGGGCGTGGCTTCTATTTGCCTAATCTTACACTAATAATAATTAACTTTATTTATGAAAAGAAAACATATATCAAGAAAGTAGACCGGATATACGCATCAGCTTCAGCAACCAGAAAACTTGGAAAATTTCTGAGTAATTTTAGGGATAACAAATTTAAGAGTAGACTCCCTTTTTCGTGATAAAATGTAAGTTAGAAGTTAAAAGAAAGTCACTAGTATTAATCTTCATAATTACGTTTAATATTAAGCGTACTAATTATAATAGCTTTTGTCAAAAGTAAGTCAGTTAATGTCGGAGAATTAAAATTTTAGGCAAGTGACCTAATCGAAATACATACTCGAAAATCTGTATATTTTGATATCAAAATGTTGAGCTGTTATTACTAATCATATTGTTGTCTTATTTAAAGTTATTTTATATAAAATCTAAAAAGTGAATAAAACATCCTTATTACTAACTTTGTATCATATTATATTTGGTGAACCAGTTTACGTAATATGTAAGGTGTCTGTAAATTTAATAAAGACAAATTAAAATTTACTAGCCATGACAATGACATTTAAACTTCTCAAGCTTTTCTTAAATCTCTCAATCATATATCAGAAAGCCTAACTGTTGAGTAAAAGGTGTTTAAGCTCTTGGTCAGCCGAACTTTCATTAGAACATTGATCACAATCACTGCTTCATTATAAAGTTATATAATCATTTTATATATATATTTGGTTATATTGATGTTTCTATTAGATTGTGAAAATTAAACTAGAGATGTTTTTTATAAACGTCTTGATTAGAAAATTTCTTATTAAGTAATAGATCATAGAACGACATGATGCATTAAACAATTACATTGTTTCAGAATTAATAAAGCTAGAGAATAATCAACTATTCCTAAAACTGCTAGTTTAAAAATACTTCCATAAAATATTGATTTCTTAATATACTATGCTGCATGATATAAAATTATTAAGGTCTAGGATTACAAAGTCAATTATAACACATAAGTTATCCTATACAAGTCCTATTTATAAAATAAAATTATAAAAATTTCAATCAATAAATAACTTTAATTCATGTATTTTCAGCCACAGGAAGAAACAAATATCATGGACTTTATAAAAACTGCCTATTTATAAGGAGCAACATCAGTTTCCTCAAGAAATAAATTATCCAAATTAAAAAAAAGAGAAATTATCCAAGCCTTATTGAGCAAGTAAAGTTTTGTGAATAAAATATTCTATTATATGTTAGGCCTATATATCATTGTATAAGAATATCAACGATGGAAGCAATATCTACAAGAAAAAATGAAATTCCATAATAATGATCATAAGAAGTAAAAGATATGTACAAAAGTACCTGTTATTTCATCAATCTTCATACAGTAATTGAAATATATAATTAAAATTTGTTTTTTATATTTCACTATATGAAATATAAAACTCTCACAATACAACTTGCAATAAAACTGACCAATAAGAACAAGTAAAACAAATAACGGATAACTGTCATTGTTCAATAGCTGTTATTGGTAAAGATATTTATTCATAATGTACACACCAAAATAGAAATATATTATACAGATAAATGCAATTAAAATGAGTAGTATAAAACTGTGATTGCAATGTAATTAAATAAATATATGCATTCTTTTACAAGCATGTAATAATATAATGATAGAAAGTTTCATACTAGGCGTACAATCAGTATTTCATACTGTATATTTTGAATAAAGTAACGATAAATGCGACGTTATACAATAAATGCAAGGAGTCTATGCAATTCAATAGAATATGTTTATAATTAATTGATATATCTTACATAACAACTTTCATTAAGCCATTAAAAGCTTTTATTCAGACATTATATTTACGTTTAAAATAATCGCTGAAGCTTCAAGCCTAAAAATATTTTCCTAAGCGAAATATATTGCATTGCAAGGAAAAGAGATATTTCTGCTTCTTTATATAAATAATTGTTCTTTTGTCAAATAGACGTATATTTTTATTCCTGTAAGGAAGTTAAGGAGGTTGCCAACTTTTAGAGTTTCTCTGAAAGGTCAAACAATAAATTGTCCAACTCAATCTCCTTCTCAAGCACATGGATGCCACCCTTGCTTGATTATAGGACAAAATACAACGGTATATTAAACAACGTTTCATAAAATAACGAAAGAAAACTTTGCTACACATTTGTAGAATCATTAATGAGATGAAAGTTTGTACTGAGAGAATAGAATATCTAAATAGAGTAAAATAACATATAAAACTATGATAAATAAGTTTTCTCCAGTCACACTGCACAGCAATTAAAAATATCATTTCCTCTTTAAAATATTAATAAATTTAACTTATTCAAGTGGCTTTAGTCTTAAAACATAGAGCAAAATCCATATCACAGTAATTAGCTTCGGCGAGCAAAAATTCAAAAACAATTCACAATTTAAGGTCAGTATTAAAATGCATACTCAAGTCATTTATTTGATAATAGCCTGTCTCCAATTTAGACTGTTTAGTCGCATAATTTACATAATGATACAACAACCGACTTGAGATGCTTCTTCACTTTCAACAACTTCATTTGGATTACTAAAGCGCCTCTTAAATGTTGAACTGGCCCGATCCGAGTTAATCCCGCCTGATTGTCGTCGAGATGGAAGGCTTACATCATCATCATTTGTCAAGCTACCATTATAAGAAGATAATCTACCATTGTCTGTTATTGTTCCATTAACAGCTAAATCCTGTGAATTAAAAGTCATTGTGTTTCGTTGCGCCTGTGCTCGTTGCCGCTTTAGATCTGCAAGTGTTCTTACTGGAGCAACACCAGGCCTCTCGTTATACACTATATTATTTTGATTGAGCGTTGCAGAAACATTTGCTGGTTTCGTCATTTTAACTGAAGGACCCGTGACATCAGTTGATGAGTGTATCTGCCCATTGCCATTCGTTAAACCAACAGATGCTTTTGGTTCAAACATATCTACATCTAATGAATTATTTGATGCAATGTTGCTAGAAAAAGAATTAACTGAAATTGGTAGAATGGCAGGTTTCTGCTGTGCGGTGTAATCAACAGAATCAAAAGGTAATGATGCGGATTCAGAGGATCGAACTATGTCTGTTGTAGCTGGAGGAAGCAATCTGGGAGAAGGCTGCGGGGAAGGATTAGTAATTTGTCGAGGAGATGAACTTATGGCAGGAGAAGAAGGTAATGATGTAGGTGGTGAAAGATGAGTGGGGCTTGGTGTTGTGAGGTTGTTATGTAGCTGTGTTGTACCGCTTGTTGTTGGAGGATTCGGCTTTGTATCGTTGTCTGATACCTGCGGCAACAGATGTAATGCAATATCATTTGTGTGTACCGGAGCCTAAAAACGAATAAAAGCAAAGTGATTGTTAATCCAGCGTTAAATTACAATATCGTCTTACAGTATTTAAATTTACTATAAAACTGTAAGAGAGACAAAGTGGATAAATACTGATAACAAAATAATAATAATAATAATAATCATAATAATAATAATAATAATAATAATAATACAATTAGGTTCATTTCATACTTGATATGAGTGAATAAATATTTGACAGCTTAACAACAACAAGATTACTTGAAAAACATACAAAAAGAAAAAAATAAGGAAGCACTAAATAAACGTTGCATTTTTCTAAAATATAAAATAGTAAACTTCTGTTCCTGCTCTTTCTATTAAAAAAACTGCAAATATCATCGTTACAGAACTAATTGAACTGTAACAGATACAAAATTCTAAGTAATTACAACATACTGCAGAATAATAACATACATACAATAAATTATTGATATACGTAGTTTCGAAGTAATTTAAAAGGGTCAGCTTAAAATAATGTTTCACTACAATCTCTAGCAATCACTACATGAATGAACATATTGTACTGGTGCGAAAACCAATCACATAGCACAATATTCAATATATTTACATATGCCAATATACACTGAATTGTTTATATTTATTTACTAATTAAAAAATAAACCTGTGAAGGAGAAGGTAGTGCGATTGCGTCAAAATCGATGTCATCGTCTTCATCATGAAGAGAATTCATCGACTCTCTTAGTCGCTGAGCCTCTTCAGCGGCCTCACGATGAGCAATAGAACTTTTGTCATGAATGCTTCCACGACGCATTCCACTAAAAATTTTATCAAATCGCAAACAAATTAAATGAGAATTATTATAATACTACAAAGTTTCATTAAAAAAAATTGAAGTAAGTCATACAAATTGAAGTTTTAATTAAAGTGGTATAAAATTATCAAATTTAAATATCACTGTTAATAATTATCGTTGGGTTTAAAAAATTAAAAACACAAAAATGAGTGAAAAACTTACTGAGGATTAGCGCTGCTCCCTCTAAAATAAATAACACAAATATAAAAATATTAGAATAAGAAAGTCAAATTAAATCTAAAATTAATGTTGCAATATTTTATCAAAGTTCATTAATGAAGTAGCAACTTTCAGTCTTAAAACCAATCGATCCTGCTTTCAAGGCATAATATTTAGCCAACTTGCTGCACCCTTTGACAAGATGTTGATATTAACTAATACTTCTGATACGTTCTTCAAAAAAAGACTATCCTTATGTTAAGCTTAAGTTAATAAAAGTAAAAGGATATTGTACTTATTTGACAATACTTTATAACACCATCACAATCAATAAGCTAGCATCACTACAGATAGAACATAATAAAATTCATAAATAGAATAATTATGAAACTACAGCAAGCAATCTTACACACCTTCTAGCCGCACTATTGCGTCTTCTGCTGCCCTCTTCTCGTGAAGGTTTTCGAGGTTGTTTGTTTTCTAATTCATCTATCATTTCCAATACACGATTTCGAGTATCAATGTCCTCACAAAGATCTAGTAAACATAATTTAATTTTATATATTGATTGATGGAACAAAATATGTTCACATAAAGTATGTTATCTTAAATGTTATCTTTCAGTTTGTGAAACAGTGGGGCTGTTTTTTAAATCAACAGAAATATTTTAATATTAAAAATTCTAAATGATATTTGTCAGTAAAATGGAGGTAAATAGCTAGACTTAGCTTTGACAGCGAGATAAAAAATGTATAACAAAATTTCACCTCCAATTCATTTATAAGTAACATTGTTTATCTATAAGCAACAAATAATCAATCACAATAAACACTTATAATTAAACAAATACAGTGGTCTATCAAATAACTAAATATCTCATCTTCATAACACGAAAGTCAGCAAGAAATCATCCCACAAAAGCAAAGACAGCTTAATCTAAAACTACCAATGTATAAATGTTTCAAACTAAGTAAATATCATTGAAGACAATGCAAGTTTGTTTAAACTCACCTATGACTGTATCACCATTACGCGTCTTGGCATCAATGTCTGCACCATTTTGTATTAAAACTTCTAAAACTGGCAACTGAATATACAAAACAAATCTGCAGCTAGAATAAATAATTAGTTATTTTTAGGTCGACTAAAGTAAACTAAAAAAAACCCTAATTATTAATGCTAGCCAGTGTTATTATTTATTTGATAAAACAAACAAAGATGAAATGTTAACAGCGACCCGTACTAAATTTATTTTATATATTACATATATGTTCTATGCTAATATCGATACTCAAAAGTAGCTTTAAAAAGTAAAGTTTATTAAGAAAACATGACAAGTTCATGAAATTCAAAAATGAGATATAAAGACGTAATGTACCTGTCCCCAGCAGGCCGCACAGTGAATGGGTTGCCACTCTTCACTATCCCTTACATCAAGGGATACATGGTGTTCCAATAAAAACTCTGCTACATGTAGATAGCCATTACATGCGGCTATATGAAGCTGAAATACAATCAAACTATAACTGAAAACAAGTTATATCTAACTTCAACTTTGCATGATATTAATTTCTTTAACACAAGAACATTTAATTATGTGTAACCTAAGGTTTGGTATCGATCAAATATTAGAGGATCACTCAATTTTGTCTCTCTTATTTAAGTCTTCACTAAGCAACTGTTAAAATTGCATTACAATCTTGATACTATCGAGCTTGGTAGAAACTTGAAATTTCATAACTTTAGAACGCATTGAAATATCAAAGTAAAATTTGATCATTTTTATGTCAAAATTCTTTTTTCATTCTCTATAATCTAAAAAACTAGAAATATTTCAATTTTATATTCACTACAAGATTGTTATTTTGGGTCACTCTCTATTCACACATGTGTAGTCTTAAACAACATAACTATTTTAGAATAAATTTGAAGATAGTCTTACGGGTGTTTCACCATTTCGTCCAATAATCTCAAGGTTTCCACCTTTGGCCGCAATGTTCTTGAGATCCTCTAACATTATGTTTTCTGATGAAAGTCGCGTGTCATCAATCAACTCCTGGGTAACTCCTGGACAAAAAGAAACAAAAAACGCATGAAGCTACCCAATACGGTACCCCAAAGAGTTTAACGATATCATTGAGACTAATAAAATCAGATACACTCATTATTTCAGTGATAGAGTGTCTGTATTTCGTACAATAATTAATTAGATGAAGATAAAGTGCATGCATGACAAATTATTACATACAAAAGCATTATTACTGAGCTTGGTGGCTCAATGAATAAAGTGACTTTCTAGTAACGGGCGGGAAGTAAGTTCAAATCTTGTATTATTAGCAACAATTTTAAATTTATATTTTAATGCACCATGGACTTTTGGATTTTGTGTCAATGGTTGTGAATTAAAAGAGAAAATATTATTATTTAATTACTTAACTAGGATTACTGATTGCATTTACATATTGTACAACTTTTGTAATTATTAAAAAATGTATATTGTTGTTACCACTGGTATTACCCCTTATTCTCACCAGTTTTTGAACATAGTTTTAACACATCTGGGACTATATAAACATATAGAAATAATCAAGCTGAACAACTATCACAACAAATAAATATATGAACATATAAATATATATTTACTAAACTGTAAAAGAAATAATGCCTATCATTGCCATGAATGTTTTTAGGACATACAATTCTAATAGAGCTACACTGCACAATGTACATGTTCATTAATTTAGTATTATGATTTCTGTCATGTATTAATGTGATATCAAACCAATATCAATATACTGTTTTGACACAAGTGGTCTTTGTCAGACAGTTTGACCAGGTTACAAGTGGCTTCACTGGATGAAGAACAATCTAGCTTTATTAAATATCAACAATGACTAGAGGTTGCACTTGCGTGCTACTTCTCTTTTAAATAGTGCTATTTGATTTGCAAGATTAAACTTTTCAATGGATATATTAGGTCAAAAAATATTGAAATTAACCTACTGGAATTTGATGTTTCTCCATCAAAATATACAAAAAAAATTGGAGCAAAGTTGTACATTGGATTACCAGCATTAGCCATTTGAGATTCAATATAGTCCAACGTTTTCCCATCTTCACAGAGATCATAAGGCATGTTACCGTCAGCATTGACTGCCAGCAGCTCTGCTCCTCTAGAAATTAAAAATATTCAACAGTTCAAAAATAAAATATAAAATAGTAAAACATTCCATTCACAGGCCATCAAGGGTCACTCACTTGAAAAATTTGATGAAATATAGAATATAATATGGATTTTTAAGTATATGGTTTTAAATACAATTATATATTTGTATTAAATTTATAGAAATATTATCTTCTTATAATGAGTTTTAATGTAATATTTTAAAATACAACATTTTTATTATAGAGCAATCGTTCGTTGATTGAAATATAAATTATACACATAATATACTTTCAACTTTGACTAAATAATAACTTCTATGACAAAAAACATGAATCAGTTATAAGAACAGTGTTCTTCTAACTTAATCATGTAGTTGTTATACAGATTATTATTCCGATATCGTGTTCTTAAAACGAAATATAAGAAATATAAAGAAATTATTTTAAAAATCAAAAATTGACATGAATGTAATCAGTTTAAAAGTCAACAAATTGAAGTGAATGTAATTAGTCTTGTCATGATGTTTTTAACACTCCAGTCGCTCTTGATACAGACAAGATAAAGCTGAAGTGGAATTGTATTGCTGTGCAATTGATTTTGAGTACTAACAATTATTAGTACTTTAGTATTTGTAATAATTCCCCCCATCTCCTCCTTCAATTCACAATAAATGTTTGCTCAAAGAAGATAGCATTTAGTAGTATTATTCATTGGATAATGCTATTTTTAAATAAATGTTCATTTTGATTCTGTATATATATACTTTTAGAAGGTAGTCACAAAATAGAAATGTAATGTAAGTCACCCATGATCAATTAGAATTAGTGCAATTAAAACTTTAAATGTTTTATGGACGAAATACCTAGAAACAAACTTCATCACTAGTTACAATTTCAAAGCAAATTTTAAAAGATTTGTTATTAAGTAACCTTCTACCTGTAGCGCACTAATTCATTTTCATCAGAAATTTCTGTTTAACTATTAACTATATATTTTTTCATTTTATTTAAGTTTACATGGATGAATATCATCTACAAATATATAATACAAAGTAGTCCCTGCTTACATTTTTGAGCAATAATATTATTACAACACTAACTATTTTTCATTTCATAGAAAAGTTACATCAATTACTTAAAAATTCATTCCTTCCTAAAAATTCATTTCTACGAATATTCATTTTAAACTACATTTTTAAACAAAAAATACACATCAGTATCATACTCCCTTGTTGCATAGGATACTAAATTGGCATTCTTAGCATTTCAATACTACAATATAGTGCATAAAAAACAAGTTACATTTTTGCTTTACACAAATGTAATCAGAGTATAAAAGCCTACACAGATAATTGAAATTCAACAAAAATTACAGTAAATCCAAAAACGGGATTAAAAAACTTAAGTCATTAGTAATTCAAAGTTATATGAGGATGTTTTCATGGCAGTTTACAAAAATTGTCAGTATCAATAAATATGAATACCCGCCATGACTGCAAAACTTAACACAGTTAATAATTATAATACACTGAGTTTAGGTCTATATATTGATTTAATATGGGGTCGACAATGCAATAGAATATATAAATCTACAAGTATATTAGAATCAATATTTTCTGGGTGTATTTGAGAATTGCATGATATGTTTCTAGCACATTAATAATAAATAAAAATAATAATTATGCATGATTACTTTTCACAAAGGTACTTGCACAACAGTACATGTCCACAAGTGGCGGCAGCATGCAATGGAGTCCAGAGCTCGCTGTCTCTTGCGTTAACGTTAGCATTAAATTGAATCAACAACCGAACGATCTCCTCAAGATTATCTATACAACACTGAAAATAGAAAAACAGAACATAAAAATAATAGCTATAATGTACAAAAACACACAACACATCTAAATTACAACTTACATCATCCATAAAAACGACATAATAAAAATTTCTGTTAAAATCCTGTTAGCGTTAAGTACCTTTATTTTTGCTCAAAATATAAAGCTACAATAAAACTAAAGTAAATAAAGAACAGGATAATAAAAGAACCGCATAAAATGGATAAGTCAATGATAAATTGATAAAGCAATCATTAAATCAAACCAACTTTCAACATTAAAACTTAATAATACTAATTAGGCTCATATATATATATAAGACTTTTTTTACTGGATGACTTCTTCAAATGTTATAAAATGAAATAATTTATTTTTGACCTGGTGGTTCCCTCCCCCATTTTTTGTATTTATAACTTATTTTAAGCGTGAGAATGAAATTCTTGAAATTTTACATACTAGAGACAATATCAATAATTAGTTTGACAACTATCTACATATCAATTTTTTTTAGTTTTTAGAAATCTACCATTTTATTTACAAATTCAGAATAAATTATACAAATTTGATACATTTTTAACTTTTCCGATTTAATTAATCTAATCACAAAAATGGTACAATTTGAAATGCAGATGCTATGTAGAGTAGTACTATGTACACACTGAGGAGTCATGCGATAACATTAAGATTTATTTACAGTGAAGACTTAAAAATATGTTAGCAATAAGGCAACCAATATTCTTGGCTAGGTATCTTTGGCACTTTAACTGGGGTACCAAAAACATGACTATTTGACCATTCAACATTTTATTGCATCTTGTTCACTTATATTAAGGGATACACCAGCAAAGATGTACCAAATCAAAGTCAACCGAGTATTGTCTCTATGAAATATATTATTTGTATTTAAAATAAAATCAACTGGCGATTGAAAAAATATACTGTATTTGAAAGAACTTCATAGAATGCTAGTTTTACTGAGGACAATTATTATGCATAATTGCATACTGATGTTTCTCATGCAATAGCCTCTTCACTCTTATTCTATATCTGCCCCCTGGAGAAACTGGTAATTGGCAGTAGACACTGTTTTAATGATTAGGCTGCGAAGTAGCTAAATTAAATGACTTTGTTCAATGAAATTAACGGCTACATTGTTTAATTGAAGATTAGATAAGTTTTCACATTATCTGCGGCTACACTGATAACATTAATACACAGTATAGATAAAAAAAATTATTTTTATGGCTACAAAAGCATTACCAGACATTTTAGTAACTCTTGTACCTAGAAAGATAAGAAGAGCATCAAAAAGAACAGAAAACTTATCGAGATTCTTCACAATAAAGTGCTGTTTTATAACGCACTAGGTGCTAAGTAGTATGTTCTTGTTCACTTATCAACCAAATGCATTTATTTTCTAGTTGGAAATTTAATTCATTTGACATTAATTTTGAATACAGCAAATAAAATTATGACATTCATACTCACAATAATTTCACGAGCTTTTAACAAGAAAGAAACTTGAATTTTATTATGATGAGATATGAAATGAACAGTTGGGACAACAAGTTGCCAACATTGAAAATATTTTCATTTTCAATCAATTAATATCATTAATAAAACTATTAGTTTGTAAAACGTTGTTAAAACATGGACAGAAACCTAGTTGATACCTTACTGGAGCCTATATTTGAAACATTGAAAAAGAAATTAATTTAAAATAAAATTGAAGTTAAATCATAAATGGCTAGATTATTGTAATCCATGCATGATGTCTCAAACTTAACTGCTAATATCCGCACCTTTGGTATATAAAGTGTGCTGCAAGTTAGAGAAAAAGTGAGGTCTCACAGGATTGACTCTTTCAAAGGACACCTGTTAGTTCCCACTCTTTTACACTACTACTTCACCAATTATCTTTAATTGATAGGGATGGATAGTTTAATTTATAGGGATGGATATTTTAATTTATAAGGATGGATATTTTAATTTATAAGGATGGATATTTTAATAAAACTTAAATATTTTAATCTATGAATTTATTTTGAAGGAAGCTTTAAGAGTTCTAGTTATGTATTTATAAGAGTACAGTATAATAAGTAAAGAAGTTCTCAACAATATCTTTCGACACATTAACAAATTGAAATAATTAATTTAGTAACAGATTTAAATATAGTTTAAGTAAATATAATGTTTATTAAATACATTGATGGTTTATTGCATATGTATGAAGGTGCTATGGCTTTTACTGTCAAAAATTTGTATACATTATTTAATCAAAGAACCCAAGAAGCGATGTACCCTATTTGTTTATTCATTGATTTAGAGTTAAATATGCAACATGTTTATATCATTTAAAATTATGTAACATAATGCATAATTGCATTTTACAAAGATATATTCTTAAAGTTTATCTTATGGTTGCTATAAAATGCATCCAGCATCTATCGACTCCAGAACCCATGGTAACAGCCATAATCATAGAATTTTATTAAAAGTTTACAATCATAAATCAAATTAATGCTCCAATGTTTAAAACAGCGAAGTATAATTACTTGCTGTAAGAATTCCGTTATTAAAATCTTTCTAATAAAGATTCTAACCTGATGCAAAGCAGTGAGTCCATCCTCATTACAAACATCAGGACTCACTCCAGAATTGAGCAGATTATGAACTAAAAATAAACAACATTTAACAACAGGATATAGGCTTATAGGATAACATAATGAAATAAAAAATAAATAGTTTAGAATCTTTAAAATTCTTCAATTAAGTAAAGAATTGCAGATTTTAAATTAGAATTCTAAAACAATCATTTACTATTTAATTTTCTTCAATTCTGTAAAACTCAATAATTAATCTATTTGTGATGATATTAAACAAAATTAAACATTATACATGACATTGCCATTATTAGCACTGTAATCTTAATCATCAGTAAAACACTACTTTCAAGTATAATTACAGTATATCTTATTCAAAGTTCACCAATTATCTTTAAGATATATAACACATGGCAACAGCTACATTAAAAGACAGTACATTAGAGTCATCATTGAAATCCACTGTAGCAAAATAATTAGAATTATTGTAATAAAGCACAGAAACGTGCAACAGTTAATGAAATGTAAATTACATATCTTTTCTATACAATTTACTGAAAAATTACTTCATCAGTTATTCACAATGTTATTTCATAACAAGAAGTTTTAAGTTAGACTAGCTTAAAATATTCATTGTTTCTAGCACAGTGTTTTATAAACTAATTTTTTTATACAACTTGACGATCTCTAAATTATGAAAGAAATTTTTTAACTTTTTAATAATTAAAGGATGTTTTTTAACACCTATTCAAGAAACTGTATAAGTAACTTTATTATAATGAAATTATCTGTTTTTGATTAATATACTCCTTGCGGAAGAATATCTGATTTAAATTATTAAAAAAGAATAATATTATAATATTGTACACAGTCTAGTAACACAGAATGATATAGTTTAGGCCAGGGTAACCGACCTAGTGTTAAAACTGTTTTTGGAGATAGCAATATTTATCTAAACTAGTGGCAACGCTCTAAATCTTCTCTATAGTTATTTAGAAAGACATTCTTTCTTACAATAACTTTTATTTTGAATAAATCACTAGAGAATACCTTATTAACACAATTTGCAATGTTAGTCATTAAATAATTTAAATTATTAAGGATAATAATTAGCTATGAATTAACATAATTATAAGCTAAATAAGACAGACTCATAGGCAGCAAAATATTTAAGATAGGGGAAATAATGTTTTTAATCTCTATCACATCTCATTTTCCATGGTGGTTATTTTTTGCTTTTCGTCTGAGGTATGTAAAAAGCACATTTTTACTACTTGTTCAACTGGAAGCATTTTAAAGACTTTATAATCTTTATAAAATCTGTATATTCAAATGATTAACTTATATCAGTGACAGTTACATTTTTGGCGCTAATCACCATTTAGTTTATTAAATTCTTAAATTTTTAAAATCATGTCTTTAATGTTCAGTTTTAGATCTATTTTCAATATAGAATAATCGTAGCAGTTAATTAATTCCTTTTTGAATCAAGTTTGCTAATAATATAAAGTTTTAAATTAGTCGTACCATTTGATAATTAAAAAAGCTGTTTTTAAAGAATTTATTTTGCCCCACCATTGGGAAAAGAAAGGGGGGGGGGCACTTTTGTAAAAGGTAAAGCCACCTTCAGCTCCCTGGCCAATCCCAGTGACTAAACAATTTATATTTTACTTAATTAAATGTATATTTTACTTAAATTTGAGCTAACTATATCGTTATTTCTGACTTATATCTTACAATTTCACTTGAAAGTTATTATTTTAGCATAAATCTATATACAATCTTTACACTCACCCTCTTCTTGATCATTCCTCGATGCTGCATCCAACAGTAGTATGCTCGGCTCAAATCGTATCCTCATTCCAGATTTGTTTCGATCAAACTTACCCAGCGCACTGTTGCTGCTACCGCTGCTGCTCATTTTTCCTAACTTTTTTGTCTTCTTCCCGCTGTCCTTGCCCAGCTGTTTCTCGTACTGAGCAAAGGACTTGAGCTGCTGTGCTCGACGCTTTTTCGCATGCTTCAAACGCTCCGTCATAGCCATCTTCTCTAATGCCATCATCTCACCAACTAACTCGGCATGTTCAGACGTCATTTTAATTTTGTTTTGTATTCGTACTTTAAATTTACTAATAAACGCTTGTAGTTAATTACTTTATAAGATGTCTTTGATTTTGATAAGAGATTGTCAAAGATATCATAAATTATGCTACAAAATAAAATATTCGCTTTTCCTAGTTTCTTAATATAAACAGAATGTTTTAATTCATTTCTTACAGTAAGATTCCGGAAGAGTATGTCTTTTGAATTATTCCAAAATAATCTTCTACATGGTAGAATTAAAACTCTCCATGTAAAAAAGAAAGATTACACGTTTGAAATTTTCTTAATTTTAATCCATACGCCTCCACTACATGAATGCAAACAGCAAGAAATATCCAACTGTAAGCTTTAATTAAAGATGAAACAAGCGAATGTTTATAGCATTTGTGAGAAGTCATACAGTGAAAGCTTTGAAATGCTTGATAGAAATCGTCTCCACTTACAATTCTACATGATTCAGTGAAATTGATCTGAGCTTTAGAAGATCCTGAAATTACAAGCACATCATAATGTCATTTTAATGTAAAATAAAATGTTAAATATATAAACTCTAATGTAACATTATAAAATTTCTTATCAATAACACATGTATATGTTTATATTTAGCTTAGTTCAGTTAAATTCAATTATTATATTTATCATTACATCATTGCATTGACCTCTGAAAACCAATGATAAAATAGTACCATTTTGAAATATATATATTAATATTAATGCTTTATTTTATAACAACAATACCGATAGAAAATATATTTTTGCGCGACAATAACACAAACTTACACCAAATGCTACATAATTACACTAATACTATAGTAAGTAATTATAATTCAATAACAGTGCATAAATTAACAAATAGACCTACCGACCAAAGTCAATTATTAATTGATTTTACAGGATATAGTTAAAACAATAGCTTTCCCGAGCTATTGTTTTAACTATATTACATACAACACTGTTAGAAAGATCAAGTAATTCTTCCATATACTATAAAAGAATAAGATATCTTCAAAATTGAATAAAAGTAAAATTATACCTATTACTAAGAGTCTCGTCTCAGATCATAAATTTATCTTTCAATAAAAATCGTCTAATAAATAAAATATATACATTTTATAACATCACAAGACGTGTACTTTCTTATTGTTCGACTGTTTAATTTTTTGTCGACTATTAAAATTGTTACAGTTCGCTGAACAATGGCCAGGCAGTCTACTCGTAGGCTTGCATACATTACGTTGTCATATTAAATAGGCTTGCATACATGTCAGTCATGCGCCAATATCAGTCATGCGTGGACACTTTCAATAGAACACAGTGATTCTTCACGCAGGTAAATGAATGAGTGAATCTTCTTTTCGTTGTTGTGCTTCGATCTCTCTCTCTAGCTGTTGATCAGCTAGCTGACATTCCAGCTATGAGCCATGCAATGGTAGACCATTAAAACACCGGCACTATTATAATAGTGCATGATTCTAGCTATATAATATTATATATATTTCTTTTCCTTAACTACAAAGCACTACAAAAATGACTTAATTACATAAGTTATTTAATCCCCATATCACTCGCGCACCCTTTGCTGGTAGCTGCTACAATAGCTCAGATACTGGCCACTATTAGTTGAGCTGTAGAACACAATCTTCGTTTAATTACAAAATATTAGTTTCTTTTCATCTTTTTTAAAAAATCTCTGCTTGAAGTTTAAGCGAACAATGCGCAACAAGCTAAAGATAAAGTAATCGATAATTATTGAATCATGAAGTGTATTGTAATTTGCAGTATACTCGTTAGATTGACAATTGGTTTGTAATTAACAAACTACAATAAATATGATTCAAATAACTGAAATCTATGTAATACAACATTCTAAAATAGATTTTACTTATCCAATAAGTATTTTATTATTGTACTTTGTCTTTATTATAATGAATATTATTATTATATTATTAGACACAAATAATATCCACTGATCACACAGCATTTTAATAAGCCAGGTCTTACTAAAACAGAGCGCTGAAAGTCCAGAAAATGAGCCATAAGCTGAGATTGGATGCTAAATTCTGACAGATGTGGATACTTATTTTCGCTATCATAAAGTAAATCTATTGTAACATGTGTCTGTTTACTTAAGTTAAGGAAAGTAAATTCTTTTCTCCATTTCCCTCTAACCAACAATTGAAAACCTTCTACAGCTTTGTACCTCCCCCCCGTCCCACTAGAAACGGCCACAATACACCAAGTTACTTTAATGTTAACAACTTTACCATTAATACAAGAAGATACAAGAAACTTGAAGAAAGATACATTATGTCATAATGCGCATACAATTTAGTGTATACATAGATAGGCTTACTAATCATCCAAATCATCTTTCAAAATGACCCTGGACAATTGTTTCAGCCGAATGGCATTTTGGTCTAGTCATACAAAAACAATTTTACTGTCCAGCAACTTCGTAAACAAGCTAAGTTGACATAACAAATTGACAGATGACTGATCAAATTTAAATGTGGAGATAAGAGCTAGGAACAATGGGTTTCATTGTTTGCTGCAAAATATTTAAAAACTAAGAATCAAACTCATTGAAAGCTTATACTTACAAAAGGTTTATTATAACAATGCCAGTAAAGGCTACCACAGTGAATAATATCAATTAAGCACATGTGGTAGTGATTGAATAGTCTCAAAAAAATACTGCACAAATATTTACAAATAAGAATCATTCAAAGCCACAATTGCAAACACTGTTTCTATCATAATATGTTACAGGTATATAGTATTTTATAAATTAAAATTTTCTCCTCTAAAATATTTATTCCATTTTCATTTCATATCATATTGAAGACAAAAGAGAGCGTCGGAAATTTCACTCTCCGACTATTGCTCTCCCCCAATAAATTAATTTAATTCCAAATGCAATTGTCTAGTTTAGTTAAACAAAGATTCTGTTTAAAATTCTCTCATTTTATATTTTTATGCTACAATTTTATCATCAAAGTTATAATTTAAACGTTAGATTACGGCTGAGCTGGATTAAATGTTTTCATATAAAGTACAATTTAAAATTGTATATATTCACTCAGTTCAACCTTTGTTCTCATTAATCACTATATGATAATCATACATGTACATAACATTCAATCTACCAGTAAAAAAACACCTAGAATATCTACAGTAATTGCCATGTGTATATCAATCTAATCCAAAAAGACTAGAACAAAATGTTTTAATGCAAATTTAAGTAGCCTCGTGGATATGGTTATAGGCCTTCAGTAATATTATATATGTGCTAAGGTGTTAATGAAGTGCAATAGGTTACTCTGACTAATTGCAAAGCACAAATAAAAACTAATTTAATCAAATTAAATCTATTTGTTCTCGTCAATTACAGAATAAGGAATAAATATAAATACACATGATATTAATTACACTATCACAATTAGATATACTTAGAATCGATAAAAATTGTAATTATTACAATTGATTCCAATTTTATCTTTCCATTTTTCATCAGTAAATCTATTTAGAAAGCGTAAATCTATAGACAATGTAATATTTGGTTGACCGTTTGAAATAACAATAGCATTTTATATAATTTTAGGATATTTAGAAGATTTAGAGACGTTGAGACTATTTCTATCTATACGCTCAGGAATATAATAGCATTAAAACAGCTAATGTTCTGAAATAAATATTAAAACACATTATGCACGTTGGACTATAATTATAATTGCTAGTTTTAGTCGTTATTGAATTTACAAGCATACAAACAACGATATTACATTGTTCTAGAATTTAATAAGAGTTACGATCTATTACTATGATCGATAGTATTTTCCGATCGATAGTATTACTAGTATAGTACTAGTCACATGCTGTAGCAGAGTTTATATATAGTCTATAGTCTATGCCCTGTATAATGTAATTGCTGAATAAGACATAGCCGCTTCATTAACTTAAAGAGAAATGGGAATTCCGAATTAGATATAACATGACATAGTAATTAATCTACTAAGTACTAAAATAGCTTAGACCAATATTGTGTGAAGTAAACAATGCTATTAATTTTTGCATGCCATGCACACAGTGATCAAATTGATAATTAATTAAATGTTGTAAAGCTAAAGCATCATCTGACACGAAAGACAGTTGCCAGCGGCTATCAACTATTTTATTCAAATGAGACAGTTCGATAATATTAATAAGTGACTATAAAATAATAGAGAGAATACTAAATTAAACAAAACTTGGTTCAAATAATTATGTTCTGCCTATTTATTACCAACAATACATTAACGTTTGCGCTTGAAAAACCTTCGAACAACCCGCCCTCCCCCATATTGCATACAATTTTAAAAATGTCCATTTTTTAACTAATCGGAAAATATCATTAAAAGAAAAACCGTAGCAATAGGATATGCATGTTGGCTATACATTTCAAATAATGATTTGTACTGTACATGGTTAAATACGAGCTGCTGCTATAAACGACAGACAAATTCAAACAACAATCAACGCTGTCTATAGCTTCATTCGTTTTATCAAAGCCCAACACTCGAAATTTATTATAGTTGATCCGAGTACCGGTAGATTGTCATATACATTTCAGGTCACTGAGTGCAATTCCGCATAACAGCCGGTGTACGCACACTGGAAACATGCAACGCTTTTTATACATTACCATTTACATGCCTGTGACTGACTATAATTATAGGTCAGTGGACAATAATACATAATCTAAAGCAAAAATTATCCAATTATAATCTCTCAATCTTTTTAGAGTTAGTAAATTCTATCCAAACCAAAAATAAATAAAACGAAATTTTGTGTTGACAGGCTGCTCCTGCTGCTGTGCACATTTTTTTAATCAAAGTTTCAAGCAAAAAAATCGTGATATTATTTAACTCTATGAATTTTTAATGATACTATTATAAGAACTAGTTTCAAGATTATCTTTATGAATTTTCAAGGATACTATTGTATACTAGTTTCAACAGTTTTAAGTATTTTTAATATTATACATGTAATCATTAATTATAGAATCAAACTATGATATTCATTTTATCATTGCCATATGTTACTCATATACTCCGTCAAACTTCATAGTACGTCTCAACGTACTTATAATAAACAAGTTTATTATTAGTAATTTGATTTGTCTTGCAGTAACTAACTGTCACTGATCGGGAAGAAATGTAATTTAACAGTGAGTTTCATATAACATTATAAAACACCCACAAGTATACTTCGTCCTACATACAGCTCTGACACATGGACATTATTGTCTATATAAAACAAGCCTACACCCGTTCATGTAGGCATTGTGAGACTCTTATTTACAGTCGCTATAAAGTAGGCTACAAAACAAGAACGGTCAGAATATATTCTTCTCATTGGAATAAAGTCTAAATTAAAAATATCATCAGTTCTAGCACACTAGGTAATCCAATTATATAGAGAGTTGTCAGTCATTCATCTGAAATGATGTTCGAAATAAACTGAATACATATTCTAATGAATATAGTACTTTCTATGCACCAACACAATGACAAACATTTAATATCCTGTGATGGAAATTAGGCAGGATAAAAATCAAAGCATAAAATCATAGATAGCTTCGACCGTTCAATCATGATCAGGAATAAATTCGTTGAGTACTTCATTGCAAAAACAATGCAACCGGAATCATCTCAGCTCAATTCTGCTGAATTCTTGCATGCTTATCATAACTAGTGGTATATATTGACCTCATCCGTGACCCTTCAAAACTGCCCCGACAAAAAGACTTCGAGTCTCCGACTATTAATTCTTAGGATTAGGGTTGGGCTAGGATTTGTGTTAAGGATACGATTGAAGTTAGTGTCAGTGGTAGGGTTAGGGTAAAGTATACGGTTAGTTAGGGTTATTAAATGAATGGACGGGGCCGTTTTGATCGGGTAGGCCTACCAATCTCGTAATCTAAGTTCACATGATATCTAATTATGGCACTTAATATATGTATCACATGATACATATATTAAGACACATATATGCATAAAGAATTATGTGTTTGTTCGCACTTGGGTCGTAAAAATGATCATATTCATCATTTAAAGACACATTGAATTCACATTGAAAATTATCGTATCGCAAAATAGGTAGACGTATACACGATAAAGCAACGACGACAAATGACCATATTTTACATTTATTCTATGATTAGGGCCAAGACCCTAATTGTTAGTCATTGTTTTGGAGCACAGAAAATACTCTATTCATTAGTTTACGATGATCAGATAGTATAAACATAGTTCTCAATCTTTTTCAATAGTGACTCAAACGGTAACTCGTAACACGCAAGTATCGACCACAGATATTTTTTTATCACTCAACCAACCATGATCATCATAAATTCAAAAAAAGCTCCCACAACTAGTACTTCGTTCAAATGTGTGGCATAAAATGTGTGGTATATATCATGCAATATTGAAGTGGTGTGAAGTTAGTCTTGTAAAGCTACAATATACCAGAATATTTACCTGCTGACAAATGACAGCTATAAGTAAATCAGGCATACAGCGATTAAATAAATAAATTTCAATGTCAAATTTGAAATGCCCGTCAAATTTGCAACAGAGGTCGCGATTCGCGACATACAAGCTGAGAATCGCTGGCCTACAGGGTAGACAACTGGAACAAACCTCTGGATTAAATTGATTGATATCAAAGAAGTTAACCAACCGCTTATAACCAGTTAACGATCGATCTAAAAACAGTTAACGTGCTACCTTCAACTTCGCGGTGTTCTTAGTCAGCGATTGTTCCACTGATTAACAATGAGTACTTTTATCAGACGATCCAATTAATCCAAACTCAGGCAAACGAAACTGTTAATTGAAAGCATACCACTTTAATATCTTCTTACATACTATACTAATTATATTATACACGTCACTGAGATTGAACACTTACCATTGATCAATCTGAGCAAAGAGATGTCCACAGGATGTAATCAATGTGATCGAAATATATGTATTACAGTTAACAAACATTGATTAATCGATAGAGAGAAACAGAAATTATTGATCACTAAAACGAGGCCCACCTCTTTATTAGTCTCTTCACTCTCTGATAGTGACGGTACAAACTAGGCGTTGAGATGACTCATGCATAACATGAGTCTAGTTACCTGGCCCGAGGTAATGACAGGCCCGAAGGTCTAGTAGGCCATTGCCAGGGGCGTCATTTCAATTTTCAAGAGGGGGATGCAAAACTTGAAAGCTTTCAATAAAGGCTTTTATTAAAAGCAAAATCAGTGCAATTGTCCCCTGAGAAATTATGATTGTTATTAAAGAATAAATGATCTGTGTTTTGTGATCGCCACTAGATACTGTAGTAGGGGTACGTCTAATTCTCAGAGAATTGTTAATTTTCGATTATTTTAATTAAGATTTAAAGCATATTAAAAAATAACTGTAAAAACAGAGCGGGGTGATCGAATTTAATTTTTTGGTCTGGTAAATGCCTCAAACCACATCAAATAACATCTATCATAATGGCAATATCATCTAAATCATTGCAGCTCACGATCTCGCGTGTGAATAAAACTAATTTCAGATTGATTATCAGAAATATTTTATCCTAGTTAATATTAGAAATAAGAATTTACTATTCAACTTTTTTGTGGTTATTCAGCCTACGAATTTTCAATTTTTAAAATTGTAAATGTTCAAAAGCACAGCAGCATAAAAAAGCTAGCTACACGTATTGATGCATTTTCTATCACCTTAAAATGATAATGGAGTATTCAATGTCTCAAATCTAGTTGAATGCTGTGTTTTAAATTATTCAACTATAATAAAATAATGTATTGTAGTGGTGTATTACAGTAAAGAACAACAAAACTTTTCGCTTCAAAATAATGATTACTATAATTATGAACATATTGAAAGTACAGCTTGAAATGTTTCAGAATTAATAAAGCTAATTTATGTTATATTTCATCGATATTGTCTTTAATATATGAATATAAATTACCGGTTCTCAGCTGTTAATAATTAAAACACTTCGTTAAAGGTGCAGCAAATTCGTGCACAAGTTAGCATATACGGATATCAAAATAAGACCCGTCGCGTCCGAGTCCAATTCTCTAGCGCTTCACCAATGAACATTGATTATTTTATTTTACAATAGATTTAGTTTTCTTTCTGAACGATTAAGAGCGATATATTTTTCTGATTTAGTTCAACCTCATTGCTTGCTTCAGAGTGAACAAAAATCATTAATTACAAACTTTTTCTTACAGCAGTTCAGCTTTTTAGTCACTTACAGTAATCAAAGGCACATTACATTTAACTACTAAGCTTCAATTTTCTCAAAAAATAAATAATCATTAGAAGTAACAATACCGATTACCAATAATATTTACAAAAAGTGCGTAAATTTTTATAACAACATTTATCATTGAGCATCAGGCTGTTGTATGGAATCAGTGGATTTTATTGTAATTTCATATAAACCAACAGATAAAGAAGGTTCTGTCTCTACAGCCTCTATACCACTCAATGGTAATGAAGAATCAGATGAATTTGATTTAGACTCCAATATTGCAGCAATTTCAGGCGATTCATCAGACGATAATATACGAACTGGGACAGAGGATGCTGTACCCTCTTGTATTACTGCTTCAGTATTCTCAGTTTGAATAAAATAGTCGCAAGTTTTAAACAGTCTTGGTGGAGTGTATATGGGCTTTGATGGCTGGTTTAATGGAGATGTTTTAGAAGCTTGCGGTTTCTGAAATAGAAATAAATTAGAAAAAAATATGATATTAATTGTAGTCTGTTGTACTCTTATAATATTTAAAATACTAAGGTAAATTAATCACAAAAAATCATGGTACGAATATATCCATGAATATAGCCTCTGAATTATTGTTATCAATCTAATCAAAAAATTAAAATTTCTGAAACTCATTCATTAAATAATGAATGTTCTTGCAAGTACTAGCTAATTAACTTGCTACTACACACATTTACCATGTAATTAAAAATTATTATTAATTTTAATATTAATTATTATTAAAAACAATTATTAGTTTTATTAGTAAATAATGGGAATTAAGTTGTTCACTCTTCCAAATATTTATTATTGTATGAACAAAGGCTTTAAATTCAAATTTATAACTTTATTATATACAAAGTTCTATAATATAACTTTAGTTATTATATTAACTTCACATTCAAATTAAATATCATATAGGAATAAAAAAAATTCAAATAGAATAATTTAAATGACAGAGATGTCGTGCGACATTTTGAGAATTGAGAAGGCAGAATAGAGGTCATAATTATTATTTTACTGGGGGTAAGGCCAGGGGGGTCCAAAATCATATTAGAGACGGTTGGAAAAGATACAATTAAAATTATTTAATAGCTTTTAAAACTTCATTAACACTGTTTGAAAATCTATTCAATTCTTTTTATCAACTAGATAGAAGTTCTCTCAAAAAAAATTATAAGATGTTACCCGAAGGATGTTACCCGAGACACAAAAACTAGGGGGTAGCTGCACCCTTTACCTCCCTGTGTCATAATACCACTGTTTCAGCGAATAAAAATGATTTTAGCATTATGATAAATATTTGAATATCTTCGTCTGAAAATAGTTTGAATATAAGAAACAACACCAACCGGACCAAAGAGTGTCGGCAGAGTAATTGAGTTGAAGACTTTCTTAATCGGATTAATCGTTCCAAGATCAATCTCAGCTTGGTTTACATTCGCTTCTAACTCATTCACATTAGTCTTTACCATTGAAACAAACGCCTGCAAAAAATATAATTAATTAATTGATTAAAGATATATAATATAAATAACTAAATTATTAATCTTCTATAAATTATGATTGCACTGTATAATAACTAGACAATAATAATTGTAAGTGCAAGTAATAGATATAAAGCTGATCTATAAAATCTAAGAAATCCATTGCAATATTAATCAATTAATCAATAGGCAAACCATTATTTGTCTAAATTGTGTGAAATATTGCGCAAATAAATACTGCTACTAATATTGCGCAAATAAATACTGCTACTAATATTGCGCAAATAAATACTGCTACTAATATTGCGCAAATAAATACTGC